>CAUYRH010108469.1:0-57333 GCA_963574655.1 Perodicticus potto
AGGAAGAGCAGAGAGAGGGAAGGAGCGAGGGGGGTGGGGTCTTGGGGCCTTGGTGTGTGCCACACCTTTTGGGGGCAAAACTCAATTGTAAGAGGGACTTTACCCAACAAATGCAACTAGTGTAACATGGTTTCTTGTACCCTTAATGTATCCCCAACAATAAAACAAACAAACAAACAAAAAAACCTCCCCTTGCCCATCCCTTCTCACTCCATTTCTCTCATTGATAATTATAACTATTAACAATAGTGAAATTGCATTCTGGTATTGTTTATTCATTTTCTTAAATTTTTATTTTTGATTAGTATAAGTTTTATATACTTTGGGGGGGCACGTAATATTTAGATACAAACATACAAATATGATCAAATCAGGGTATAGGGGTATCTATCACTTCAAGCCTTATCATTTCTTTGTGTTAGGTTAGGACCATCCTAATATTGCTCTTTACATTAATTTGAAATATATAATAAATTACCATTAACATTATTCACCCTATGGTGCTACTGAATATTAGATCTTATTTATTCTATCTAACAATATTTTTTATTCATTACCAACCCCTCTTTATTCTCCCTCTCCACTAACCTCCTCAGCCTCATAAAATTTTAAGTTATTTGGTATAATTTTTAATTATATTTAAAGTGTGAGTCCTAGAGGATAAAATTCCTTTTTTTTTTTTTGAGACAGAGTCTCACCCTGTTTGTTGCCCAGGCCTGAGTGCCCCGGCATCAGCCCAGCTCACAGCAACTTCAAACTCCTTGGTTCAAGCAATCACCCTGCTTCAGCTTCTTAAGTAACTGGGACTACAGGTGCCCATTACAACACCTGGATAATTTTTTCTATTTTTAGTAGAGACAGGATTTCATGCTCTTGCACAGGCTGGTCTTAAATCCCTGGCCCCAGGTGATTCTCCTACCTGAGCCACTTAGAGTGCTTAGGAGTACAGTTGTGAGCCACCACACCTGGCCTGGAATAAATTTTTAAGCCCATGGAATTTTTTAAAAGACTTTTTAATTGACCCCCCCTATTATATCAAACAATTATTTGATCCACCTGACTTTTTAAAACATGGCAGTTGTCACCAGTATAGCCAGGGCCTGCTGTCAGGTATGCTAGTGTTGCTGGCCTAATAGGTCAGCCCTATATTACTATGTGAACACCCATCATCTCAGGGTGCTTTGCTGTTTGATTTTGTTTTAAGTAAAATGGTGGACACATTTTATCTCACTCATATCTTGGTATCTTCCTTATTTATTTCACCTGGTTGGTCCCCTGAGACAGATCCTTAGGGATTTGGGTTTTACATTCGAACTTGTTAGGCTTAGTTACAGAGGTCACCTGGGGTCTCCCAACACGTGAAAATCTAGACAGGCTGCCCTCAGCCTCCCATTTCCTGTCTTATGAGAAAGTTTCCATGACTGACTTCCCGTGTGTTTCTCTGAATCCTGGTCCCGCCCATTCCAACATGGAGTATTTACCTCCTGCCCACACACACATTCATTCTAGCATTTCATGGTTTTAGTAGTTTTGCTGAAGAATTTGACCATCAAGTCACCACACCACAGAACACACTATCTCACAGGCTGTAAACCCCTGGCCTCTCACTTTCTCTCAGCACTTAGCTTTTATACCCCAGAATACCTGTTAAGTTTCTCCATTTTCTCAGGGAAAACATTTTTTTTCTTCCTAAATTCAGTCACCAGTATTTGTTTATCTCTCCAAATTAAGCCGTGTAAGAAACTTCATCCAAATATAGAATACTCCCTAAAGGTACGTCTGGCAAGTAAAACTTCTTCCATGATTAAGATTAATTTCTTCCATGGTTAAGATTATTTACTGCCCTATTAATTGCTGAGTGCTACTACTTTCTTTGCTGTAATTTTCCAGCAAAAATGTTAGTGATAAAACTGATCAAACATTTGTAACGTATCCCAAATCTAACCACTTTGACCACTTTCACTGTGACCCTCGAGTCTCAGAGACCTTTGTTTCCCATCTGGATTATTCCTACAGCATCTGAAATGGTCTCCTGGCATCTACTCCTGACACCCTACAGAACTCTCGCAGACCTGAAGCCAGAGGATCTTGTTAGAACATATGTCATTTCTCACGTATTTGACACGCAGTGAAAGCCAAGGTCCTTCCAGCGGCCCAGCAGGCCTTCTGCCTCTCTGCTTCTCCTCCTCCTACACCCCCACCCCAGTTCTTCCGTGAGATGCTCCTACCACACAGCAGCTCATCTCTGGCAGTTACTTTTGCTGTGTTAGCTCAGAATGATTTCTTTCTAGGCAGAAGGTTGTCTTGCTCCTTCATCCAAACCAAGTCTTTAGTCAGGCCTCCCTTGCTCATCTTTGTTAAAATTGCTCACTCTTACCCCACAAACACTAATTCTCCTTTTTTTTTCTTTTTTTTCTTTTCTGTAGCACTTTCGATAAATTTACCCTATTATTATTATTATTATTTGCATTTTTTTTGGCCAGGGCTGGGTTTGAACCCACCACCTCCAGTTTATGGGGCCAGCACCCTACTCCTTTGAGCCACAGGCACCACCCAATTTACCCTATTATTTACTGATCTTCTTCCACCCCCATATCCATGCTCAAAATATAAGCCAAATGAGAGCAGGTTTATTTTTTTCATTGATATATTTCCAGGGCCTGGGATCATTCTTGGCACACAATCTAATATTCATTAGATAAAAATATCATTGAATAAATTATTGAGATTATTTCATATTCCTGTTGAGATCTACTTTTAGTTAAGTATATTAATCAGTGTTGTTTAAGATTTGATTAGATACATAACTTTTTATTCAGCTACTCTAGGGACAATTGGTAAACAGACACTTAACATGTGAACATATAGAGAATTGAACTATTTTATAAGATAGGTGCTTTGACGGGAAGCCACCCAGTACAGAGACAGAGAGCAGCTGGGAGGATCCAACATAAATGGTTGGCCCCTGTGAGGAGCTGTCAGACCAAAACGTTCACAGCAAGGTGTTTGCCACACGAGGAACAGGAATAAAAGCTTTCCAGGAGGTGGCAGCACGTGCAAATATCCTGCAGCAGGAAAGAATGTTTGAGGGAAAGAAAGGAGCCGGTGCCAAGGAGCCCACTGAAGGAAAGGCTTTCACAGGAGAAAAGAGGCCAGGAAGAGGCAAGGCCGTGCTAGGCCTCCCAGAACACTTCTAAATGCATTGGGAGATCATAGAAAGGGAAATTTTATTTGAAAACGGTCATGTCGGCTTCTGGACATAGATTTGTAGAAACGAGAGTGTATCAGGTACCACAAAGAACTGCTTAAGAAAGATGAAAAGGTACAAAGTTTTTATCAAATATAATCACAAAACAAAGAAGTATGCATGGTGCAAAATTTAGAATGTAAACAGCAAAAGTAAACCATATTCCTTCTTTCTCCCCTGCTGTTTACTTTCCTATGTTTGCAAATATTTACTGTTAGAATATCTTAGTTCTCTCTCTCTCTCTTTTTTTTTTTTGGAGACAGAGTCTGGGTAGTGTGCTGTGGTGTCATCATAGCTCACAGCAACCTCAAACTCTTGTGCTCGAGCTATCTTTCTGCCTCAGCCTCCTGAATAGCTGGGACTATAGGTGCCCACCACAATGCCCAGCTAGTATTTTTTCTATTATTTTTTAATTTTTTTTTTTTTTTAGTGGGGACAAGCTCAGGCTGGTCTCGAACTCCTGAGCTCAAGTAGTTCACCTGCTTAGGCCTCCCATAGTGCTAGGATTACAGGTGTGAGCCACCGTTTTGCACCCAGACAGAATATCTCTGTTTTAATGGAGAAAAATGTCACATGCCTGAACAAACACACAAACACAAGTGAATAAAAGGAGAAGAAAAATTCAAAATGATATGTAGGCCCTACTCTAGCGGATTTTTAAAATCATTAATTTACAACTGAGACTTTTTAAAAACAAAATTGCCACTGACATTAAATTTGAGTCATATTTATTTTATGGGCTCTCCCAAATAAAGGCATAGATCCAAGTAATACAAGTGTTTATTACAGTTTTCCATTATTTAAGAAGAAAACCAACACAGACAAAAAACACCATGGTGATAGAAAATAAAAATTCAGCGATAATGATTAAATATTTACCTTTGATCACAGAACTAAAGATTAAAAAATTGTTAAAATTAAAAGCAGGGGATTAAAGGCCAAAGAAATTCAACATGTTCCTTCCATCTTCTGTCAACACTTGTTGATAGATAAAAGTTATTTTTTATCTTCTTTGTCTGTAATATTGGTTGTCATCTCTTTGAAATCTGTGCGTGTGGGAAATTCTAGAATTCAATGTAAACTCGGTTTGAGTTTTCGTAGTCTGCTGAAAATGGTCACAGTAGGACCAGGGCAATGGAATAAACAGTGGAATTAATACTTATGCAATCCATTGCTGTCTACTGCCAAAACGTGTGTCTCAGCCTTGTGCCTTCTGGAAACTATTTTCAAGGTTAGAATAAGTCTGTGGAATATTGTGAAATCACTACATAGTTTTGTAGACTTATAATGAGTATTTTAAAGTGTCTTCAATTATTTTTTATGATTGTGAAACAAATGATTATTAACAGTTTTTCTAAAAAAAATAGTCAAATTGTATCTTCTTTGCAAAAGTAGCCATTTTCCCCCAAATTTTCTCAATTTTTCTAATCCCTTCAACTAACAAGGAGCCTTTTTGGTAATATCCTGGCTTGCTCGATACAAGAATGGTATGAAAAAGAAACAACTGTTACTAAAGTTATTGAAGCAATAATGAAGGTCGGCTGAATTTAATGTTTTTCAGCTTACATTTCTTTCTCTGCCCCTGAAGCAAAGGTCTCTCACAGTATCTTTTTATTTTTATTTGTAGTAATTTGTGGGCCCGTATGATTTCAGGGAAAATGTATACACGTTTCAAATCATTCGTTGCTACTACAGGCAATCTAATTGTCAATGATTTCTTTTCTGTGGATATTGCTTTTGGTTCTCGAATGGATTCGAGAACCAAAAGCATGAGAAACACCATCTTTTCTCATGTGGAAATAATGCCTGGGAAAAAACTAGAATGTCCAGGTGACCAATCAGATCACAGTAGCCTTGGCGGGGTTGGATGCCTCCCCTGTGCCACGTGTAACCCAGGGAAAGACGATGTGCTCCATTTACTACCATGCACACCCCGGGAGTGAGCTGAAGGGGGCAGTATTTACCAAGCCAATTCAGCAGCACACTACTTCAGGAAATAAACATGGGAATATTTTAATATTATTTAAGATTAAAACCATATTTATTTGTCAGCTACCACTCATGGTACACACAGGTACACAGACACAATAAAAGAAGTCAAAGTTTCAAATACGATGGATATGGATTACATTTACGGATTATAATAACAGACAAGTTTGCTTTTGTCCAAAAAAAAAAAAAAAAAAAAAAAATAGTACACACGTGGACAGATTCAAGTTCAGCTAACTCTATTTGTTTTTCTATTAAATTCATTCTGTAGTAAGTCCCTCCCAAGACAGACTCTGATTGTTTTCATATGTGAAAATTGATTTCTCTCTCTCTCTTTTTTTTTTTTTTTTGTAGAGACAAGGGTCTAACTTTATTGCCCTCGGTAGAGTGCTGTGGAGTCACAGCTCACAGCAACCTCCAGCTCTTGGGCTTAGGCGATTCTCTTGTCTCAGACTCCAGAGTAGCTGGGACCACAGCTGCCCACCACGATGCCCGGCTAGTTTTCTGTGTTGCTGTTTGGCCGAGGTCGGGTTTGAACCCGCCACCTTCCGCATATTGGGCCAGTGCCCTACTCGCTGAGCCACAGGCGCCACTCTCATTTCTCCTTTTGATTAGCTAATGTGATATGTAATGCAGTTAAACCGGGCCTGAGTGTGTCTTCCAAAATCATTTTTTCCTATTTCTTATTTTCTCTACCCTTGACTAGGGAAAGCAGAAGTTCTTATAATAAAATATTTCAACTATACAAAATGTCATAAATGTATATCTAAAAAGATGACAAATAGTATATCAAACATAGTTTAGCACTTGGGAATATATGTACGTGAATGAATGTCTGTGTATGCATGTAACTTCCTTCATGGAACATAATACCCTGTAAAATGGAATGATGACAACCCCATCTGCTAGCTTGGATGTTTGGTTATCCAAGAAAACAAAACCAAGCAAAACAAAACCAGTCAACCAACTATATTAGATGAATACCTGCTCATTTTATAATACTAGTCCTAACACTCTTGTTTGTCCATTCTAGAAAGAGTTTGATTCTTGACTACTCTTTTCTGTCCCTAGATAATTTCATCTGCAGCAAAACACCCTAGTCTCTCACTTGTACTGCTGAAATGTTCATTTTATTTCCACTGTAAAAGAAAATCCATGGAAGGATTTAGGCTTGTAGTGCACATCAATGAGGCATTGTTTGAAGGTAAAGAATCTAGACAGGTTAATATTTTGTGTTATTTGCAGTGGGAGGATCCTCAATAACTTTATTTTATAGATGTATATAATTCTACACAAACATAATTCCTTATAAATGAAGTAATATAAATGCAAATTACATCACTTCAAGATAAACGATGTTTGACTATAGATAGCTACCTCCACAGCATAACTTCCCTACCCCAAAATGAGAAGGCTTGACTAAATTAGCATAGGAAAGAACTAATTCAAGACGACCTCTTCAGAGACCTGGAATTGACACCGGAGTAAAGATTTGCTAGTCCAAGGTCAAACTGCATAGCAGAGTCAAAGTCAGGAGTAGAACCCAGGTTTCCAGAAGACTAGTCCCAGGCTTTCTCCCCCAGTGCGCTGCTCCTAGAATGAATACTTGCTGTCAAGTAGTACGTGTCAAGTATTACGTGTCACCTCGATGACAAGGCACACGCAGAGACAGATGTTCCCTGTGTCAGACTAAAGGCACTGAAGTTTCTGGTCTCATAAGTAATGAAGTGTCCTCCACCAATCAGGGACGAATGAAGAAAAAGCAAAGGAGTAATGAAGGAAATCAGCATGGGAGAAGGAAGGCTCCCTGAAGGACAGGAGAGGCCTGGCTGTGGAAAGCAGGGGGTGGGGCACTAGATCTGTGTATGTCTGAAGTCACAACGCAGGAGCTAGGAGTTTTCTGTAGATTGTCAGGAACTCTCTCCTGCCTCTCCTTGTCGGGGAGGCTCTCCTGAGAACCCTGACTTCCTTTCTCCCCTTGCCTTCTCTCCTCTCTGCTCTTCATTCCCTTTTGGGCAAACATCTGTTCATTTTTACTACTTATTTTGTTTAATGAATAGGTATTAAAATATGTTCCACTGATTTCACTTTGATTTTTTTTCTTGATTAGAAAACAGTTTAAGAATTGGCATAGCCATGAGTTGGGTGTGAATTGATAATTTTTATTATTTAATTTTATAGCAAATGAATTTACCTAAAATTAAGGGCCTCCTATAACCAGAGATGGAGAGGATGGCATCATGTTCCTAAACATTTTTAAGCAATTGCTGTGTACTTATAAAATGACATAGATGTCATTGCTATATAAACTACTTACCACCAAAGAGTCCACAAGTCTAAAGCAATTGCTATGTACTTATAAAATGACATAGATGTCATTGCTATATAAACTACTTACCACCAAAGGGTCCACAAGTCTAAGACATACCTTCCCAGAACCTTTTACCAATAAATCTTTAGCCATGAACGTCTTATTCTGCCTGAAACATCCTGCTGGGGTTCCTCTCAATGCTCTTTAGTTACGCTATATAATGTAGTAAAATGAATGAAATTGGTTGAATATTAGCAAATCTACAAGATATGTCATGATTATTGCTAAGGATTCAGTCATCAACCACATTGATTTCAAAGACAATTCAAAGTATCAATCCCAGATTCAATTCAATATTATGAAAACGTGTTGCCTTGGGCTTAGGGACAATATTTTTTATGATCTAAAAAAGAAGACTATGTCTACGAGAGAGCACATTCTTTTAAAGAACTGACGTCTTTTTTCCAAATATGACACTGTTGCCAATTTGTATAACATATTTGCATATGGTTTGAATATATAAACATAACTGGGATATAATTCACACTATGGATCAGTGGAATTGGTTTTCTTGTTTACTGCTTCTATTGGTTTTCACAGCTCTAACTCTGAGATTTCAATACGACAGTAGATTTCCACCATCTCTTCCTTCTCTACACAGTGCCTGCTCCCGAAGGCTGCTCTTCCCCCTGTTCCGGCTGTTCAGATCTCTAGTGCTGCTACTATAATTATAATAAGCTAAGTTTCATTGCTTCCCTATTCATCACCATGATTATTAAATTCTCCATAACTATTCCTTAACAGAAAAGATACTGCGTCTGTCAGACACCTGAAAGAGATGTCACTGTTACGAGGTCATTACTGATTTCTAAAATGATCAGAAGGCATTTCCTTGATTTAGCATTTTGTGTCTTTTTAAATGAGGTTAATGAATTTCAGACACTGTCCTATAACTAAGCATGTCAGGTTATAACGACCATCTGTGAGCCTTTGGATTTATACCATCTACAAACGCCCAACACCACGGCGATGCAGGCAAAAGCACACTTTGCTCTGATCACGAGAGCATTGAATTGTTCCAAATTATTGTAATTATAGTACATGCATTCATGTGGGTTTTCATGGCTTCTCTCCCTGATAAAATAATGGTTGTCAATATAATTATAAAGTTCCTAAGTGATGAGAGTACATCTTTTTCTTTTCACAGAATTTTTTTTCTTCATTTGTCTGTATCAGTCTCTGTGCATTTATGTGAAACATCTTCAAGCTTGGCAACAACTATGAAAACCTAGGAAGAGAAGGGTCTGAAAAAAAGAGACCAACAAATTTTAAACTATGTTCATATTAATAAGTTTTTGGAAAAAAGGAGAAATTAGAATTTATGTCTCTACTACAACCTGACCATTGTTGACTGGATGCTTGAAATTATTAATGCTTTGAATTATTAATGCTGAACAAGATTTTCTACAAATGGGCTGTAGTTTTTAGTCAATATAATCAACAATTCTTTAGAACAGTGGTTCTCAGCCTTCCTAATGCCACGACCCTTTAATATAGTTCCTCATGTTGTGGTTACACCCAACCATAAAATTATTTTTGTTGCTACTTCATAACTGTAATTTTGCTATTGTTATGAATCATAATGTAAATATCTGATATGCAGGATGTATCTTCATTGTGACAAGGGGTTGGGACCCACAGGTTGAGAACCGCTACTTTAAACTATACTTTAAAATAACTAAAAAGTGGAATTAGAATATCCCTAACACAAAGAAATGATAAAATGCCTAAGGTGACAGATACCCCATTGCATGCCTGTATCAAAACATCACATGTACCATGTACTTATGTATCCATAACAATAAAAAATAAAAAAAAATACAAATGTCTTGGTTGTATAAATGTCCTAAAACATGGATACACATAGGAGTGTACAGACAGGAAAACAGCACAGAATTAAGTACTAAAAATTAAAACACCTGCAGTCAGTGCCTATGAATTGGTGTAAGAACATATTCTATAATAACGGCATCTTTATACCTATGTAACTCTTTGAATTACATCATATTTGCTGGAGAAATCTAATGCCATAGTGGATCTAATCTGACAACTGCCCAGACTTTCACGTGGACTCAAGATTCTGGGTGACTGTTTCTCCCAGCAATCCTGGGAAAGACGCCAGACCCTACCGTGCCCTTCTACCATGCAGTTCTCAATTCCGAAAAGGCCCAGAAACAACACATTCGCAAGAAGCCTGTGGCTTCATGTCAAGCATTATTGTTTTTTAGACTCTCAGCCTTCCTTCTAGCTATATTGGCTGACACATAAACAAAAAGAAAGATAATAAACCATCTGTCATGGGACTAAAAATCACCTCCCACTGAAGGTTTAAAGACTAATATATGTGTATGAAAACAGCTTTGTGAGAATATCAGAAACTACAAACTATAGTCTTGACTATAAGCCATTAATATACCCTTTCCTGTTTAATATAAAGATAAGAGAAAACATTTTCTGGCTTCAACTGTATTGATAATAATGAACCATGGTACAAAATGCCCCTCAATCTGTTAAGTACCGTTTTTCTGGAGCATACTGAGCTGCCATTTGTATTCTGTGTGATGCTGCCCCTGAAACAACCGAAACTGCCTCTGTAGAAATTCCACAGTGACTTAAAACTGTGCTCACTGATGTTCGCTTCTTTAGTAGGAAAGTGATCATAGTCACACATTTCTGATAAACAAAGGCGGTTCTCTGACCTATTGGCAAGTAAATAGTCTCCAAACAGAAAGTATTGATGGTTTGACACCGTGAGGAAGAGTAAGATTCCATTTACATAGCAGTACTCACAGGACATTAGGACCCAGGAGAACAGGGTTCAGCAACATTATCATTTTGACAATAGCTCTCATTTGTCCTTTGGTCTCATAGTCTTTATAATAATGAATAAATATTGAAGTTACCCATTAGACAGATAAGAAGACAGAACAATGACAATAACAACAAAAAACCCAACAAATTCTTTTCCTACTAGGTAGTTTTAAGCTGTTACATTATGCTGCAGGCTAGAAAGGCGAAGAGCATCTTATTAAATCACACCATAAATGACCCATGTAGAACAGTTTATTTTTCATTAGCAGGGTAAGAAGGCATGGGGCCAAATAAATCAAAATGAACAAGGCAGTAATTGTGCCTCCCAAGATATCACCTTCAATGCGGAAGTAATAAAGGAAACACAATTTAGAGGAATTTTTTTTAGTGAACTCATTTTTATATTTAGGAAGAAAACCTTTTCTTCATGCCTCTGGAAAATAGAAAGCCTATCATTTTATGTAAAAAGTAGATTTTAAAGGAATACAAAGTTAGATTTATGAAGCCAGTCTAAGGAATCCTAGTGATATACTCAAAATAATATGAGTATGAAAAAAATTAAATATTTTAAAATATCTCTGATATAAACCCAATGCTCACAGGAATTAACATTTAGATAGTAGCATTATCCCCAATATCTTTTAGATTCATAATGGAATAGATTTCATTGGAATATAATGACCATCACTATAGTAAATTCTTCAGGATACACATTACTGAAAATTGACAATAATATCTTCATAAGCCATGAGACTCCCAGAGTTAAAATATCTCTTTCTTAAGTTTGAATAGGTAATATCACCTAGGTAGTAGAGGTTGTTGGTGATGCATTGGTCTTTGTAATGCTATAAAAAAGGAAATATGCGCCAATTACTTGGCCCTCCACTAAATTTTTTTTATGAATTTTACACTAAATAATAAGGACTTAAGGGGAAGTTCTTTCTCTTCTACATTTAGGGAAAATGCTCAAGGGTTAAAGCTGTAATGTAATAGCAACCAGCTCTGTCTCTCTTACAACTTGTATTACTTCCACTTAAGAAATAACATACTCCCATTTAGAACTAGGCCTAATAAGAATTTTTTCTCTCCACGACAAGAACAGAAGACATAATAGTGAAAAATTAAGTAGCCATATGAGAAGGTGATGTGACAAATGGGAAGATGTATGATCTTTAAGACTTTAGACCCAGGGTTGATAAGAACACGTCAAACAGCATCAGACCCAAACAGTTTTCCCTGGTTCTGCCCAAGGTGTCGTTGCCCTTATGGACTGCATAACACTTTCTGTGGACACTTGGGAGTGCCTCCGGGTCCCTTGCTCAGAATTTTAAAAGGTTTATTATATAGATGGGTATTTCCATTTTTTGTTGTTGTGTTGTTATGTCTTCACAGAGAATGTAGATGAAAGCTGGCACTATTAGATGGTGTCAAAGAGAAGAATTTTACTTTAAGATTGTGGCTTCAGCCATCATTTTGACAAGCTACAGGCACAGGGTAAAATATTCTTTAGGAATGAGAAGAATGAGTAATTCAGGAGGCTTGTTTATTATAGACAAAAATATCACATTCTTGGCTAAAATTATTTATCAATATTCTCATTTACTTAGAATAAAGTTAAGAAATTCCTTGCCTAGGTAAATATAAAGGGCATTCTTTGCCTTAACTCCTAATTCGTAGCATCTTTTAACAATCTGCACCATGTACTTTTATACCCAACTCATTCATTGAAAAGAATACACACACACACACAAATAAACAAACACACGGGCTATCACCACCTAAAATAACATTTTCTAGTCTCATTGCAGTTTACACTTATTTCATAGAACCTTTTCTCAATGACTTTCCTACAACTTAATCTGGATTTAGCAGGCATCCCTTTATAGAGCTCCAATAACTTCTTGAATTTAGCTTCATTTTTGAGCTCAACATACATTACTGTTTGGAAAATTCACACTGTGTTTTTCTCTGCTGTCACATCACCACAACAATCAACACAAGACTTCTTTGACCCCCAAATATATGAGTACTACTCCCCACCAGGAAGCAAGCAATCACTCTGCAGTGGAATCCAGCTGGGTGCAGACAGTGTCAGCTCCATGGGTGGAGGGCTCAGACCCACAAAACAGCTGCTGCTTCCCAGAACCTCTCACCAACCACTTTCAAAGTGGGGTCCCTGTAACCATCTCTTTGTGTTCAATTAATTTATTAGAGCCACTCCCAGAACTCAGGAAAACATGTTACCTGGTTTTTTATAACGAATATTACGAAAGACACAGACCAAGATGAGCGTGGGGTGAGGTCTGGGGGAAGGGCAAGAGTCTCGGTGCCTTCTCCAGGCCCCCCCTCCAGGAACCTGCAAGTGGCCAGTTTCTCTAGAGCTTCCTAAATCCTCCTTTGGGCCTTTTGATGGAGACTTCATTGAATGGGCGTGACTGAAGTGTGTACAACTGTGTTGAAATGTGATAGGACAAAAGGGCGTGACTAGAGTATGGACAACTGTGTTGAAATATGATACGACGAAAGAAGTATTATCTAAACCTAGAAAGGCCTGTCTGTCTAGATTAATCTTGATCTCTTTGTGCAATGTTCCTTCTTCCAAGGCATAGGACAGGACCCTCCCTGGTATAAGGACTTTATGACTCACAATTAGATCAGAGTCCTGCTGTGGACAGGGAAAAGGAGGGCAGAAGGTCAGAGAGGGAGACTGTGTTTCTTATAACAAGGGTTTGGGGAGTTACAAGCCAGGAACTTTAGATGAAGCTAATACACAGTCGTCCTAAAAGTCATTCTTAAAGTCACCATATATAAGGGAACATGGAAAATTGTAGCCAAATATTCCTTTATTTACAAAATATTCACTACAAAAATTTACAAAATATTTACAAAATATTCTCTAAATGCTGGCTACCTCTGTGTAAACTTCTGTAATGAATATTCTGTAAATAAAGGTACATTTAGGTACAATTTCTCATTTTCCCTATGTATGGTGACTTGACATTAAGGGTGACATTTGGAACACCCTGTATATATCACAATTTCTGTAAATGCCCATCTATTAATTTAATTTCATTAAACTCTAAAAAATGAGATAGTGTCATAGTAGATTTTTATCTTTATAGCCTCTGTTTCTAGCATGGAATATGGCGAGTGCTCAATGAATATGTATATGGCTGTGGAATGAATTGAACTAAAATTTCAGGGGAGGTATTGAATATTCATAGGTGAAATGAAATCTGAGATAGGACTGGATAACAGAACGGGAGTAGAGGAGTCCAGAAACTCTGAAGAAGTTAAAGAAAAAGAAGGACAAATTAAATGTTTATGTATCTACATGTAATATCTAAGAATTAACAAAATTTATACCATTAACAACAATTGGCAAATGTGATTCCGGATTCCGTAGGTGAGCGTGTTAATAATGCACCGTGTACTGGGCTCAGGCATATTCATATATCCGGACTATATATTTTAAATATTTAAATTTTTTTTCTATAAAATCACACAAATATTTTTATGCTCATATAGAGCAAAAGAAAAAAACAAATATCCTGGGATTTCTGTATTCAGTAGAGGTCACTTTTTAGCACTTTTGTATTTGTTTTACCAGAAAAATTTCATCGTATGCTGTTTTTATTTTTCTCTAGAAAAACATGTAAAAGTATATTCTGTGTATTCAAATGGAGGTATTCTTAACTATATAGTCATGGATCACTTAACCACAGGGACACGTCCTGAGTTGTTAAGTGATTTTGTCACTACTTGAGTATCATTGAACGTACTTACACAAAGCTCAGGGGCATAGCTTATGACACACCAGGCCACAAACCCTGTACTGTACACTCTAGACAACTGTAACACAATAGTCTCTGTGCAGTACTGTACACGTACTGTAGCGTGTCACTGTACTGTACACTCTAGACAACTGTAACACAATAGTCTCTGTGCATCTAGATATAGAAGATGACAGCAAAAAAATGCAGTGTTATAAAATCTTATGGAACCACCGTCCAACGTGCCGTGTGTTATGGAGTGAGATATTGTTATGTGGAGTATGAATGTGTAGCATAAACATCTCCATGTCATTACATCTACATGTGTGTAAAAAGAATATATATGTATATACTCACACACATATGTGCGCACACACATATATTTATATAAATATAAACTAAAAATCTGAAGATTAAATCACTTGAAAAGAGGCATTTGTTTGATACCAAAAGTGAAGGACAAAGATGGGCTATCCCTGTGGTATATTAAAACCAACACCGTCAAACTGTATGTGAATGGTTTCCCAAAATGCATGGGGACACAGGCACTGAGGCAGTATATGTTAGTAAAATCTATAGCTTCTGAAAGCACGTCTCCTAGAATATTGTCTGCATTTTCTGTGGGCACTGTGGTTATGAAGAACCCTGCTTTTCAAACAGGTGTCTCTGTACCCAGGCTATTGAGAAGATCCAGGGGGCCTAGGTATGCAGCCCTCTAGCTCCACTCCAAATTCTCTAAATCAGACCCTCGAATAAGGAATAAGGTTGGCTTCATGGGCATGCTTAGAAGAGTCCCAAGCTTGGTGCAATGCCTTCTGTCACCATCTTCATATACTTAATGATTTTTGAATATGGGGCTTTACACTTTCATTTTCTACTGTGCCTGGCTAATTAGATAGCTGGCTCTGGGAAGGAGCACTGAGATATGTGCATTTTAAACAACTACTTTAGGTGACTTTGATTCCGGTTGCTGCAGCCCACACTGTAATAAGCACTAAACATTGAAAATGATTGACTTTGAAGGCAAAAGAAAAAAAAGGAATATTACCCTGGATGTACTAGTATGATATAGGAGGAGGCAGCTATCAATGTGGAGGTAACAGAAACCAGGAGAGAGAATAACCACGTCATCTTAGAGTGCATAAAAGCCCAGGGGCGTGAATCAAAGAAAAACTAAGTGCTATACTTCTATGAAAGGACATTTTCAAAGTTCTGAGACACATGGGATTGTACATTTGGTCCAATGTAATAAAGGAAATACAGCAAAAATTCAGAGGCTCTAAGATCTAATTCCTCATATTATGAACTAAGTATGAGTTTCTGACCAAATGTGTTAATCAGAAACCAAAGAGAAAAGCCTCATATATGAGCAGGAAGGGTACTGAGCTCAGATGTTCAAGGTTGAGAAGATGCAAGAATCCCAAAGATAGAGACAGTCTACAAAGACCTGAAGCATTTGAAAGCTCTTAGGACCAAATCACAAGGCCTTTTTTGAGTAGATGTAGTGAATTAAAGAGATTTGACAAGGAATCAAAACCCAACACTGAAAATGTGCACAAGACTCTGAAGAGATAATTTAAAAAAAACCCTGGGGAGTAAAGATTTCTCTGACCCAAACCAAGCCCACACACTCTGTCCATAAGAGAGAAGACTAAATGCCGGTGCAAACATTCGTAACTCTCAGTTTTGATCATTGTCACCAGACCAGTGTATCAAGCAATGACTCAGTCGTGGTACCAAACCCAGATGTCATCTAAATTGTCATTCTGCATCCAAATATGAAGGTGGTACCTTAGGCTACCTCAGGAAAAAAAAAAAAAAAAGCTGTCTTGAGTTAGAGTATTCCACAGCACCAAAATATTCCAGGAGCTTTGCCACGGAGTTCTCTGGAATACAGATTAATTCCATCAAGTTCATCTCAGCAATTTGTTTGAACACCTGTGTATGAGCTTTGAGTTTCAGCTTCACTAGTTATTAACTGGTCTTAATCACTAATAAGTTAGCCTTTCTTGGCAATGCTGCAGGAACACACACTCGCTCAAAATAATTCGCACACCTCAGGGAAAGTCTCCAATATATGGTAAAAGGTATAATGTGAAACAAAAAAGCAGAGGGAGTAGATTTATTCATATTATGTTTTGCTTCTTCTCCATCAAGGACAATAATTTTCAAGCTGGCAAACCTAGAACAAACATCATTAGGAGGCAATTGAAGTGCAAGATAGGTGCAGAGATAATAAGGGAGTGCTTTGCAGCTGTAAATTAATTCAAGCCTTCAGGCCCAGATAAATTATATCCCAGGATATTTAAATGACTTGCAGATGCGATCAAGGAACTACTGTTGTTAAACTCTAAGAAATCATAGAGAAAAATAGTCCCCAGATGTCTAGAGATGGGCAGATGTTACATTCCCATTTCTTGACGGTTGGGTGTGGGGGTGAAAGGGAGAAGAAATGGGGTTTAAACATTACAACTTCATGCAAGCTTCTGGTCAAGTTATCGGTTAAGAAGTCTGAGAGTAGCTCCCATGAAGACGGTTACACTGTGTTGTTCAACATTGTATCCTCAGAGTCCTTGACTGGGTATACCCTTAGTAGGCACTTGATAAATGAATGCTGAATATTAATGGACTGTTCAGCAAGGAAGGCTGTGTTTGAAATCAGCATGTACTCACCAGGAAGTAAACTTAAAAACATTGCTTGACTCTCTGGGCCTGGTGATTGCTTACGCTATATAGGATACACCAAGTTAGTCTGCGGTGGCAGTTTCAATATCTGCACATCTTAAATCAACACGACTGACTTGGTGCTCACACTTCATTTTCAGAAGTGTGAAAATGCACTGGGTAGCCCGATGCTCTCTCCCGTGCTGTCCTCGCTCCAGTGCTGAAGCTGATGGAAGAGCCTACCAGAATGTTGCTAACTGCTGAGATCCAAAGAAAGAACTCTGCCTGGAAAGACAAAGCCATTCTCACAGCTCCCAGCATGAAGAGATGCCAACACCTCCACACACATTTGATTGGTCTGAGCAAGCCACGTGAACATGCCTACTTTCAAGGGGAGAGGAAGTACAAACATTTGGCTCAGTATGCTGATGACAACTACAGCCATGTAATCTGCAAAATGGAAACCGTAATAATAATCCTTCAGTCACACATGTTTCAAGAAATGTCAAAGTACTTTTGTTACTAAATCAATTTAAATCTATTGCTGAACCCCCTTGTACCTTAGGTGATGAATAATTTAATAGTAATCTCGTTTTTGCTTTTTGCAGGGGGAGGTTTGGAAAGAGAGCAGCATTTATCTCCTTAATGTTGATGGATATTTCAGGAGTTTTTATCCTGCAATGAAAACAAGGAAAGATTGTCTCGTCCTTTTTGTATCATGGTCACAGCTGAGAAATAAATTGTCTGATCCCATACGAACCATTAGAAAATGGGCTTTTTTTTTTTTTTTTTTTGCTATTTCTATATTTTGAATACAATGTAGTATCTTAGCGGAGGCTAAAATTCTTGGCCAACTGTCTGGTTTCCATGACAGTTGCAGCTGTCCCTTCTGAAGTCCTAACCCCTCCCCAGGTTGCTGCACAGGTGCATAATTCCACAACTCCCACCATCATGCAGAAGCACATCCTTCCATAGCTCGATAGAATGTTTCATTCTCCTGGGCCTGTCTATTTCGGCCTATGTACTGCATACCGCCTGCCCCTTTCTAAAGACTGTTTTCTTTCCCATCCCACACTGAATGAACCGGCTTAATCCTTTAAACAGACTTACGTTTTCCAAAATAAAAGTGGGAGGAGAAAGTTATGTTCAGACCACTTCTGCTTTAGCCTTTGTGAAATGTCCCGGAAGGACAGAAGGCTGGACAAATTCTTGGTAAGAGGAAAAAAAACCCATACAAGTTAAGTTCCCAACAAATTATGTTTAGTAATATCACAAGGTAATATTTTTTAATTTGGTAGTTAAAGGAAAAGACAAGTAGAATCAAATACAGTAGCTGACCAAGAAGCTTTCAATAAATGGAAGTTTATGACTATTAATTTATGTCTAATTACTCATATTTCTGTATTTAAAACAGTCACTCATCTGGTTATTTGAAGGATGATACAATGTGCCTCCACATTGGGAAAATAAGCACAGTGTTTGCAGGACAAAGAAGGCAAAAATCTTATATTTGATTCTGCTACTTCATTTTATCGATGAGGAATCACAATAAATAAAAATTTTTTTGTAGCAGATATTTTACAATGTTTCCTTTGGTGAGTATTACCCTTCGATTTCATTCCTAGTTTTCATTTGTAGTTTTATTGTTTTTAAAAATAAGCCAGTAAGGATCTATTTATTTATCACACAGTGAACTCTCATCAGAACTTATTTCTAATAATCAGTAATTAGAAAATTCTAACAGATATTTTTCAGTTTTATTCAAATACAAAATTAGAAATCACCTGACCAATAAAAATACCGAACAATCTTTATATCCCCTCACCCCTTTCAAATGAAGTATTTCTTTAAATTCTTTTCAGTACCGGATAGAAGGCTGGTCAATTTTAGGAAAGATTATCTTGGAGGTTAGACAATTGATTCTGCTAGAATCACCCATGTCTATGAACCCTTGTATAGGACCCCAGATGGAAGACCACGGTGCTGTGCACTGGAATCTGTAGGGCCTTCTGGGGTAAAGCCCTGGGGTTTAGGGCGTATTAGTTTGTTTTGAGCAGGTGCTTCTTGAGTCCTAATGGATTAACTTGAGAGAACTATTTAGCAATATTCAGTCCCGCTCATCACTTAGGAAAGCTTAAATTATTATTGGAGGGATTCTATTCTGTTTTTTAATTTCCTATACTTAACTCCATGTTAATGTTTCCAAAGAAACATGAAATCGACTTCAATTTATTATGATCAAACTAAAGGGTGACAAGCAGTTTTAGTCTTAATAGTTTGAGAGAAATGCTAGGAATCTGTAAATCCTAAAATCCAACTGTAGATGTAGCTTTCCACCTCACACTTCAGATCCAGTTTCTGACACTTGCTGAGGATGTCACTAACTCGTGAAGTGAAACTGGAACCAGTAAACAGTGAGGAAAGCTTTCATTTAAATTCCTTTTTTAAATATTGTTTTAAGTTAAGAATGCTTAAATTTCTAGTCTGAGGGTCACTGTTGTTACTGATGCTAAACATAGAATTTAAAAGGGAAAAAAAACCCTGATTTTTCCCTCTCTTTATAAACTCACCATTTAAAGACTAAACAACTCTTTTACTTAACTTTATGGTATTAATACAGAATTGCAGTATAAATCAAATTGCATTATAGAATTCTATAACTATAGAATTTGAATAGCAAGTTATGTACAAAGATATGGCAGCATTGTTCCAAAAATAAAACTTAGAACATATAAGTGGGAATTAAATAAATAAATTATATCGATACCATGAAAGATTAAGTAAGTGTCTTAAAATTGAACATACATACTAATTTGGAAAGATGCTTATAAATGTAAAAAAAAAAACCACTGTAGTACAATGCGTATTGTATGAATCCATCTTTGCTACTAAAATAATTGCATGCATATATTTATTTTTAACTGCATAGATGAAAACATTAGAACTTGTGAGCAGTTGCTACTTCCTGGAAGTAAGATTGGGGAACTAGTTGGAACGGGGTCCTTTTCTTTCCACCTTCTACCTTACTCTATGGTTGAAAATTTCGATCAACTTATATTTATTGTATAATAAAATTATTTTTGCCATTTTGTCTATTTTTCACATGCTTCCCATCAGGTACCGATATATAGTTTATAAGTGCTGTGCACAAGATACTTTTATTTTCAAACCATCAGGAAAGGTTCATCGAAATACATTTAATATTCCTCTTTTAAAGAATTTGCTCCTGCAAAATAGCCACAACATAATAGAAATAACTGAGGAAATTGGAGTAAGAAGAAATTAGGGCAGTAAAATGAACTAAAACTAAAGATCTACCCACAAAGAATTCTGTTAAATAGTTTGCTCCATTGTTAGAGAAACTCTGTTTCCACGTGTTCAAAGACAATGGGCAAAAATTATCACTTTTAAGAATTATGTTAATATTAATCTGGTGCTAAGACATCAGAGATATTTTTGCTACTTTTGTTCTTCAAAATAATATTGTTTTTCATAGTAATCCTCATATATCTTCATGGAAGGAAAATCAGGAAAATGACTAAGTAAGAGAAGGGCAAATCAAAGAATTATTAATTGATCCTAAATCAACAAGGCTTGTCTCTACACTGTGTCAACGACAAAGGACTTTTTAAACAACCGTTTAAAAAAATAAACAATTTTGCTTCCTGAAATACTCGGTCACATGGGAGATAAAGATAACTATGCTAAAGATACTACTTTTAAAAAATCATAAAGCTTTGAACTACAATAAAATCTAGGACTTTTTTTGATCTAGAATATAGAAAATCAAGAAAAACAAGGTAATCTTTATTGTCCTGGTTATAATGCAGTGTGGACTTCATATTCCCTGAAAAATCTAAAACTCCCTATCGCTATAGATTTTGGTATTTTCTTTTAGCACTTCTAGATTCTTCATCACTAACCGTAATAATGGACAATAGACAAATCGTATTACATGTGGGCAAAATCATATAAAGAAAGGTGGCATGTATAGTGGTATATCAAGGTGTTTATAGCTTAGTCTTTCCTTGTTTGAATTTAATTTCCTCACAAAAAACTGACTAGGTTAGCCATTTCTCCCATTCTGTTTTGACCTCATACCATCCATTATTTTGTGTTATTTAATTTTCACGACCTCTATTCCCCCTGTGTAATACAGTTTTCTCAGGGCTTATAGAAAGGACCTGAAGTAAAAGCATAGATTTTCTTCATATTTGTGATTTTATTTTCATTTTGCCAAATAGCTGATGCAGGGGGCAAAAAACAAAACAAGCCTCACTCCAGTGCATTAGTGATTATACTACATGTACAGGAAGAGTCTGTTAGAGTTTAAAACAGGAGGTTAGCACTTTCATGTTTTGAAGTTTTCATTACAAAGAAGAAAGAGGAAAAGGAGAGAAAAGAGGAAGAAAAGAGGCAGGGAAGAAATACATAACATTATTTAACAATATACAACAATATATTATTAACATTATTTAACAATATATAACATCTTTAATTTACATAACTTTAAAGAACTATGGCACATTTCCATCAATCAAATTAATATTTTAGATTTAAAAATACCATGTCTATGTTAAAACTTCATTTTGGAGGCAACACTGAAGAACGTCCTTTTGAAGCTCCTTGGGAAGATGAGCTACGGATGTTCCTTTATCCCTCGCTGGCTCCCGTGCTCTTCCCCACCCACATCCCTATTCTGGTCTCCTTCTACCTGCAGAAATTCTGCTCAGCCTTTCCAAAAAATGGCTCATTAGTCCCAGTTCTTCTAACGATACTGATCTTGGAAGTTCCATGAAGCCTTTCAGAATTCTCACCATGGAGGAAATGTGTTCTTCTCCACATTTCTCCGAAACAGCGTGTAGACACATGAGCGAATCGTCCAAACAGACGATCAACTGAAAGAAGAGGCCAAAGAAGAGTCTCTAAATGTCTGTGTGAACCTGTGTCCTGGGTGCCTTGTGGTAGGACCATGTCTTAACACTCCGGATTGCTGCAGTACTTCAGTTGTTGAAAATTAATACAAAATGAGGGACAGATCTATAATTTAACATTATGCCAATAAAATGCCAATAAAGTGTTTAGTTTATGAAAACCTGGTTTTAAGGATCATTGAGAAAACAAAACATTGAAGAATGCAAAAGATATTTTGAAAAAAGTGTGTGAGAGAGAAGAGAGCGAGAAAAGCGGGAGAAGAAAAAGGAAATTTGACTTGCTAACTACTAAGGCTTATTATAAAGTTAAAAAAAGTTCAAATAGATTGTACCAGAATAAGCAGAAGTTCAATGGACCAGATGATTTTAAAAATCTAGCAATAAAGCACAATATATAGGGGGGAAATGGTTATGACACAAGTGGCATTTCTTATCACAAAAAAGCAAGTTCTTCAACAAATTACATTAGGACAACTAGACATGTCTCTTTGAGAAAATGTTCTATGGTTACATCACTAATTTCTTACACAAAAAATAATTCCAGATGAAATTTGTATATAAAGAATATGAAACTATAAAGGCAATAAAAAGGATAATTTTAAAAATACATTAGGCATTAGGAAGCACGTTCTATGACACAAAGGCTAGAAATCATAAAGATGTGAATATGGCAATAAAATAAAATTTTTAAATAAATGTATTTGGCAAAAGCCAACAGCCTCAAAAAACAACAACAACTGCAATTTTAAAGACCTTGAAGAAAATACTTGCAACACATTTAAAAATTAATCTATAAGAATCTCCTACAAATCAAGATTAACAACACAATAGAAAACTAGGCAGAAAATGGGAAGTTCATAGAAAATAAAATAAAATGATTTTTAAGCTTATAAAAGATCCTTAATCTCCTTTATGTTAGGAGAAAGGCAAGTTAAAGCTACATTAAAATTCTAATGTTCACTTAGATCAAAGATCAAGAAATTGATAACAATAAGAAATAGTAATTCGGTTCTTATTGGTGTAAGAGTTGGTACAACATTTGGAACGTGAAATGTAGCAACTTGTATCAAAATTGAAAAACGGGCATGACCTCCCCACCAGAAATGCCCCTCCTAAGAATTCATGGAGTATATTCTTGCACTTGTATGAAATGATATGCTCATGAAGGTATTCAGTGTTGTCATATAAGAGGTTCATAACAATGTTAGTGGCTGTGAACAGGATGTCAGTTAAGTAAATTCTGCTATATCCATACAAGATGCATCAGGCAACTGTTAAAAATAACTAGGGAATTTGTACACAACTCACACGGAAGACAAAAATGATCATGCTATAAAGACAGGCAAATAGATATTGATATAGGAAGAAAGCAAGATGCAAAAGCGAATCCATGATATACTACTATTTGGGTAAAGGGAGAAAAAGAAAGAAAAGGTGCACACACACACATACACACACGTGTATTTGTAAATGGAAACGAACTCTGAAAATCAGCAGCAGGTTGCTGGGGCCTAGAATGGAAGAGAGGTCTTTGTTTTTTCCTACATGATCTATTGTTCACAAACATTTTATATTTGCTGTTATGGGAATGTTCTACCTTTCAGAAATTTTTCATTAATTAGTTAATGTTCAAAAGAAAGAAAATGAATTCTGAGGAGACGATTTGTGTTTTACTGCCAAGTGGCAGATTTGAATATGGAGACAAGTATAGAGGCTTTGTGCAAAATTCATTCTACATGTGGAACTCACTTCTCCCTTGAGAAACTGCGATTTAATAAGGATCCGCCCCGGTCCTTGTTTTCAAAAGATTTTTTTCCCTGTTATTTCCCTGTGTTCCTTTCAGAGCTCCTGTTAGCTTGGGGCCTTTAGAGAGGGAGGGCGAATGCTCAGGGCAAAGCAGATTTCAGGGCTGGGAATTCCAAAGGAGAAAATGCATCTTTATAATTGAGAGGCTTACGTGAACCCCAGACAGTAATACTGACTGTCTTTCAGGCAAGCAACTGCCATTTTAAGTGATTTAAAATTAATTATCATCAGAGGAGCCTTCTTCCTTGCCTGTGGTATTATTTGCCTTAGTTATATATGGAGCTTCCAGACTCTACTGTTTCCTAGTACCCCAGGAAACCCTTCACCCTGAATGCATAACAGGAGAGGATGAATTTGGAATGTGCTAATATGGTGGTCCCCAACCTTCTTGGCATCAGGGACTGGTTTCATGGAAGACAGTTTTTCCATACTCTCGGGGTCGAGGGGGTTGTTTGGATACAGGTCCGCAAGCATTTGACGTACGGTGCAGTCAGACTTCTCTGCTAGTGATAACCTGGACTTGCAGCCGCTCCCCAGCGCTGGCATCACTGCCGCAGCTGGTCGGGCGTGAGATCCTCACCTGGAGCCTGCACCCTGGATCCCGCACATGCGCAGTTCACAGTGGGGGGGGTTACTAGGCTCCTGCGAGAATCTAACGCTGCTGCTCATCTGACAGCAGGTGGAGCTGAGGCGGCAGGTGAGCGACGGGGAGTGGCGGTAGATCCCTGTGGAGCCTGGCTCGCGCCCACGCTCACCTGCTGCGCGGTCAGGCTCCTAACAGGCTGCACACTGGGGCCCTCCATGGCCGGAGGGGGGTTGGGGACTGCAGTGCTAATAAGTTACAGGGCCACGTTGGACTGATGTCCTTTCCCTGTTTTCTGGTGGCTTAATCAGAGCATCTGTGAACGCTGGGGCCTGCAGGTTCATCCTGGCACCGTCCGAGAGCATTTCACTCTACTGGAAAGGTCTAATATTGGAAGGATCTAAGGTAGAAACTGAGTAACAGCAGGTTGTAATGAATTCTCCCCTTAGTACACTGAAGATATCCAAATTTAAGAGCCAGAGGTGGTGAAGCAGCCAGGCATTCACACAGACCGTGGACTCGCAACCCAACTGGGATACAGGTCTCAGCTGCCCTGTGTTCCACACAGCCTGGTAGATCCACATGGGGTCCTTCTGGCCGAGTGTGTGTGTATGGTGTGTAAACAGGGAGACTGCAGTAGACATCCAGCTCTGTCTACTTCTCCCTGAGTTGTTGGCCTCTATTTCCCCTCTGGGGAATCAGAACCACGCCTAGGTGTGAATTAAACCTCTTGACTTTCCAACTCTTTCACATTTATTTTTTTTTAAGCTTTGCTAATTTTAGCCTTTATTTTTTAATAAGAGAATCCAGTACATTTAAATCTTTTGATGTAAATGGTATGTACAACTTCATATCATTACCTTCGTTTTACTTTCTCTTTTTTATTGACTTTCCCCCATTTTGTTTTCTATATGCTGTTGTATTAATATATATTCCCGATACTTCAATTTCTTTTTTTTTATTGAATCATAGCTGTGTACATTAGTTCAATCATGGGGTACAGTGTGCGGGCTTCATATGCAATCTTGAGCCTCAGGCTATGTAAATTTTCTAGGCCTAACCCTCAGATTCTTGAATTGAATGTTTCCTAGTTGTCATCCCCTTTCATTCCTTTTGTTTCTTTCCTCTCTTCTGTCAAAATCCTTGCCACCCATTTATTCAATGTCAGGTTTTTCTGAAATAAAAATATTCTCACATAGCTAACGTTTTAATATATGTGCTAATGTTACATCATTTTATACAACATATTTGCCTGTAAGTACAGTTTCTTGGACATTTAATGATTTAACCCAAAGGGATTAAATGTCTCACATTTATATGACACTTGGTAGATTATTTCCAAGGACTTTCCACAACAAGGGTCTTATGAAGCTCTGAATCAGCCTGAGGCAGAGAGGGTAGGCGTTTTAATTTACATGCACACTGTTAGTAACTTGAGACTCTGACAAGTTTAGTTTAGTAACTGCCCCAGAGTCACATGATAAATAGCAGATGTTAACTGAGATCTTCAGTATCCTTTTTTTTTTTTTTTTTGGCTGGGGCCGGGTTTGAACCCCCCAACTCTAGTATATGGGGTTGGCACTCTGCTCCTTGAGCCACGGGCGCGGCCCCTTTTTTTTTTTTTTTTACTGTATATGACACATCCAGAAATAGATGCATGTATACATGGCTGGTCATAGCAAGAAAAATAAAACTTCTGTTTACACAAAGAACTTCAGTGCCCAGAGTCTCTGCCTGCTCTTAGGGCCTATGGTATTCAAGGGACAAAGCTTTAGACGGATATGGGTTTGAGATTCTGTTAAAAATGCAGATTTTTGAGACATCACTCATTTAACAAATCAGAAACAGAATCTTTGATGTACACGACATTTTGAGAAACCTAGAATTATTCTTTCTTCCTAATATAAATGTATCATTCCTATCCTAAAATTCTGTTTATCGTTGTCTCAACTTCTTCGGCATGCCACTCACACACCTCCAGGACTGTCCTAGCCAGCATTCCCTGTTTACTTCCTTACTCCTTTTTTCACTTGGGTTCCTGTATGTATTCTGCAGGGATTTGTTTTTTCCCTCAAAGCTTTGTCAACTATGAGTTGCCATTATTTCCACTGCCCAATGCACCACAGAACTTTTCTGCTGAGATTTCATCTTCCTCTGAATTCACAACATGCCATTCTGTGTGTGTTAGTTCTGTGACTTTTGACAAATACATATAGTCATGTCCCTACAATCAAGATATATTACAGTCTCAACCCTCAGAATTCCCTTAAAGCCCTTTTTAAGAAACACCTCCTCCTTACTTCCAACCCAGGCAGATGAATTTTTGGTCCCTATAGTTCTGACTATTCCAGACGCTGTATAAATGGGATTTGTATAGTAGCCTCTTGAGTTTGGCTTCATACTCTTAGCATAATGCATTTGATTTTCATTCATGTTATATTGCACATCACTAGTTTACTCTATCTGCTTGCAGAATGGGATTCCTCTGTGTGAATGTGCAATTTGCTTATCCATTCATCAGTCGAAGGGCATTTTAGATTGTTTCCACTTTAGAGGGTGTAGCCACTATAAATATTTACAAACAGTTCTTGGTGTAAATATAAGTTTTATTTTTCTTGATTTTCAGTTGTACTTTTTTTTTCATTTTACAGATTCTGATAGGTGTATAGTGGTACGCATGTCTTACTGCAATTTTAATTTGCATTTTCCAATGAATACTTAATGATGTGAATATCTTTTCATGTGTTCATTTGCCATCCATATGCAGTATCTTCTTTGGTCTAGTGTCTGCCCAGATCTCGTCACATATTTTTTACTGGGGGTGGGCAGTTGAGAACACCTAATATAGATACACATGTATCTTTATTAGGTACATGTTTTATAAATACTTTTCCAAATCTCTGACTTGTTGTTCTCTTTTTTGATCGTTTCTTTCAAAGAGAACATTTAAAGTTCTGATGAAGTTTAATTTATAAGGGAATATATTCTTGGTGTCATATCTAAGGAATATTTGCCAAACACAAGGTCATAAATATTTTCTCTTTTGTTTTCTTTCTTTTAGAAGTTTTATGGTTTTTGGTTTTGCATTCTTTCTGATCTCTGACCCATTTTTCTTTTCTTTTTTTTGAAACACAAACTCACTCTGTCCCCTGGGTAGAGTGCCATGGCAACATCATAGCTTGCAGTAACCTCAAACTCTTGGGCTCAAGAGTTCCTCTAACTCAGCCTCCTGAGTAGCTGGGACTACAGGTTCTCACATTTATCTTTTCTTCTTCTTCTTTTTTTGGGGGGGGGGGACAGAGTCTTATTCTGTCACTCTGGGTAGAGTGGTTGGGGACCACAGGCACCCTCCTGCCATGAGGCCGTGCTAGTTTTTCTCATTTCAGTAGAGAAGGGGTCTTATTCTTGCTTTGGCTGAGTTCAAACTCCTGAGTTCAAGGGATCCACCTGCCTCAGCTTTGGAGAGTGCCAGGATCCCAGGCCTGAGACACCATACCTGGCTGACCTCTGACCCATTTTGTGTTAATTTTGTGTATGGATTGTGTTGGGTCTTTTTGTTGGAAAATCTGGCCTTTCATTGTATTTACAACTTTGTTGAAAATCGGTTGACCATGTATGTGTGGTTTGGGATGACATCTTATATTCCAGTGATCCATGTGATAACTTTTTTATTAATAACTTTTTATGGCTCTATAAAAATAACTTTCTGGATTACATAAAAATTACTTAATGTGCCTTTTGGGGCTTTTATATTACATTGAGAACTGAGGACAGGCTCTAGGTCTGAAGTATCTTTGCTGTCTTTTGATTGCTCAGTTCAAAGTTTTGTCCAGAGAAGACAATTAAGATGGGTCGTATTCATAGTTTCAAACCCTATTCTAGTTTGTATGGTTACCATCAGAGTTTTTTTTGCTGCAGGACAAACTTAAGTTGGCAGGTTAAATAGAAGGAAGAAACTAATGCTCTTCCTTTTTATTCCTAGAAGGATACATATAACTTTGCATGAAATAAAGATAACCCAACTTATTTGAAATTAGAAAAAAAGTGTTTTATTTGTTGTTACAAGAGCCACATTTCAGAGCCACCAGATTCACATATCATTTCTTTTTATGAAAAGGAATAAAATAGAACTTGCTAGAAGAAACTCATGGAGATTATTTAGAGATAAGGAATGTTAAAATAGAGATAAATAGCATTAAAAAGATGTGTAAGGTTCTTGACTTCTGTGTGTTTGCATGGCCTTAATAACCTTATGTAGTAGTTTAAAACATTTGGAGAATTTAGCTTTCATGATCTGAAACTACTTAGAAGGACGGGTGTGGTGGCTTATGCCTGTAATCCCAGCACTGTGGGAGGCTGAGGTGGGAGGCTTGCTTGAGGTCAGGAGTTCAGGACTTGTCTGAGTGAGAGGGAGACCCCGACTCATGAAAAAAATGAGAAACCCAGTTGGGCGCCACGGCAAGCACCTCTAATCTCAGCGGCTTCTGGAGGCTCAGGCAGCGGGATGCCCACAGCCCAGCCTGAGGTTGCAGTCAGCTATGACGCCACTGCACTCTGCTCAGGTCATAGGGTGGGACTCTGTCTCCACAAAACAAAACAAAGGCGACTGAAACTACTTAGAAGATGAGACAAGTGGCGCCTTTTCGGTCAGTATCATGATCTGTGCAAAGCTGGTTTAATCGTGTATAGCAGGTAAAAGAGCAAGTGACCTTTTCAGAAATGAGGGCAGCAATAACTTTATCAAATGAATTGTGTCTTTTTCGTCTGCTAGGACAGATGTTAGATTGTGTTGGCATTTGCACAAATGCAGAAATAATTTCAGCGATGGTTATTAATTTATAGACGAATTTCTATCTCCTAGTGCCTCAGTATGATAAATCTTATTATCACTCTTGCTCTCATATACCTTTGTCAACATTTGCTGAGACACATGCAGGAAGATTTTGTCCTGGGAAAAAGGCCACCTCAAGCTGACTGATAGTGTGCTGACATTGTAAAGATGATTTAGACAAGTGTCCAGACATTACCAAAGCAACTGCCACTTTCAGACAGGGTAGTTAAGTAAGTTCAAACTTGACGATAATCAAGAAGATCAGAAATCTTGGGATATTGTCTAACAGAGGGATAGTTTAGAATACTTCATCTCTCTGATTTCTTTTGAATCTAGTTTATCATATCTCTTGTCATTTTGAAGTATTTTTGTCTCCTTTCTCTTTAGCTGCCAGTCATGGGAATGAAAAGTATATGCTTCCTAAAGCTCTAATTGACACTTATGTTCCCAAACATAACACTAATGTGGGCTGAAAGGTTGACGTAAGAAAACAATTACAAAGATTGAACTAACATTTTTATTATTGGATTCGCAATGGAGCTCTCTTTCTAAAGCCTTTTCACAGCAGAAAAGTTTAAAAACACATTGTAAGAAAGAAGCCTTATGCTACATGATTATACAACTTTGAAGATGTCTTTAATCTATTTTTTTTCATATTTCATGCTTCTGTTTTAAACAAAAGTCATATCAGATCAGTTCATTCATCAATGCTTTAATGTCTCTCTAACCGAGAAAAAAATTTTAAAGATATAATCACAGTAGCATTATCATACCTAACAAAAGTAGCAATTATTTCATAACAGCTAATATCCAGTCTATATTTAAATCTACCCATTTCTCTCAAAAATATGTTCTTGTGGTTGGTTTATTTAAATCTGAATCCAAACAACTTTCACATATCATATTTGACTGACATCTGTCTTAAATTTCTTTTAATCCATAACACTTTCCCTCTTCCCTCTCTTTCTTTAAATATGCCCTTCACCCCAACCTAGGTTATTTGTTCTGTAAAGTTTCTCACACTATCTATTGATTTTCTTTGGGTTCATTTAGCATATTTGTCTACACTTACTTTACATAGGATTCAGGTTTCATTTTATTTTATTTGACAAAAGACATAAGTGGTTCGATGTACTTTTTGTTGTGCCATATCAGAAGATACACAATATCTGATTTTTTCTACTTTTAATGAAATTAATATTGATCAAGAGGTTCAGCTTAATCCATTAATTATAAAGTTGCCATTGACTTTCTAGCTAATGGTTTTGGTAGCCATTCATGATTGCTACCCAGATTAGTTATTGTATTATGTTTTGCTAAATATACATTGTCTACTACCCTTTCCCTATTTATTAGTGAGATTTCTTCTATACATCTTTCTTAATATGTTCAATATGTAACACTTATTTGCCCAAACACTATTATGATATTTGTACTTTGTCAGAAAACAAAAGACTGTTATTCAAAATAATGGCAATAATTTCATAGTAGGAAACAAGAAAGAGACATGCAGATTTTCAGCTGTCCTTTATTGGAAAACAACAACAATCATTTGATTTCCTTCCCTAAAGCACATGACTATGCTGTCATAAAGCACAACCACCATCTAGAACACAAATACATAAATATGTAACATTAGCGAATTGTGTGAGAATATAAGTGCATAAGGTAATATTAGATATAGACAAAATATGCCTATTAATTTTTTTTTTTTGCAGTTTTTGGCCAGGGCTGGGTTTGAACCCACGACCTCTAGCATATAGGGCCAGCGCCCTACTCCTTTGAGCCACAGGTGCTGCCCTGCCTATTGCATTTTTGATTAATATTCATTAGTATAAACTCCCACTAGAATAGACATTACATACAGACATATATTTGTCTATTTTGTTCACTGCTGGATTTGAAAGAAAAAAGCTTGGCACATCATAGACTCTAGGTAAATATTTATTGAATCAATACTAAATTAACGAGTTAGATAAAAGAAAGCAGAAAATTCACTCTGGTCACTTAAGGCAATAGTTTACCACTGAGAGTTAAGAACCTACATTAGGAATGTACAGGTGCCACAATATGTAAAATGCAAGGGCTTTAAACTGTTTACTTCCCTTGCCAATAAAAAACAGACATCTCTGGATCAAAGAGTCAGTGGTGTACTTACTATTCCCTGTTTCTCCAATTAGGAACAATTCCATATTAAGTGCCCTCTATGTTTACAAATCCTTATCGAATGAAAAATTTACTAGCTTATTGAGGTGTCTGATGATATATTTACCTAAGTTTTCTTTATAGAAAAGGAATAAATATCCTTGATGTTTTAACATTTCTGACCTTTAAAGAGTATCTTGTCATTTTAATTGATTATACTATTTCTAGGGTAAGAATAAATACATTCAAAAGTCCCTTTTGAAATTAAACAAAATCTGAAGCACAATCTTAAAAAATCTTGCAATGACAGATGGTTTTAATTAAAAAAAAAAACAAAAACACTCCTGATTTAGAGATGCTGGTTTGCTGGCTCCCTTTCAACTTCTTTGAGAACTCCTTTCTTTCTTCTTATATATGTCCTCTTCTTTCATCTCCCGTTTATAACAGATAATCTTCATTATTTCTCCTTTCGCAAGTTCCTTGACTCTTAATAATGTCAATAAAAAGTTATCTAATTCATAACCCCCCCCCACACACAAACATATGTGCACAAACTGTATCACCAGCTCTGACATTTTTCCTGTGCTATGGGTGTGCATTTCCAGTTGCACAACCTCAAACATGTCTAAAGCCAAATTCTGAACAGAATTCCAAAAAAGATCCACTAGCTACTACTTCTGCAGGTATCATTTCCTCGGTCTCCAAGCTTCAAATTTTGTTTTCACCCACCTCCTTTAACTGTTTTGCCATCCATCTACAATTAATCAGGAAATCCCATTGGCTGACTTCTCTAATCTTTCTCTCTCTCTCTCTCTCTTTTTTTGAGACAGAGTCTTACCTTGTCACCCTCTGTAAAGTGCAATGGCATCACAGCTCACAGCCTCCTCAAACTCCTGGGCTCAATAGTTTCTTGCTTTAGCTTCATGAGTCGCTGGGACTACAGGCGCCTGCCACAACATTGGGCTATTTTTAGAGACAGGGTCTTGCTCTGGCTCAGGCTGTCCTCTGACTCCTGAGCTCAGCAGTCCACCTGCCTCAGCCTCCCAGAGTGCTGGGATTACAGGCGTGAGCCACCCCGCCTGGTCCCTAAACTCTTGAAGAGGTCTCTTCTGTTCCAATTTTTGGCTGGGGCTGGGTTTGAACCCACCACCTCCAGTATATGGGGCTGGCACCCTACTTCTTGAGCCACAGGTGCCACCCTGGTCTCTTCTGTTCCATTTCCCTGGTCTCTTCTTTCATTACTGCTTAGCTTAACTATCAAAAGAGCCTCTTAATTGGTCTTCAGTCTTTCTCTACTCCAATCAATTTTGTCTATTGCTTCCAGGTTAATCTTGCCAGTGCACAAACGTGTCACAGGAAGGTTATATACTTCCTACTCACAAAACTCAGTGGCTCCTGATTATTTAGAGGATTAAATCCAAACTATAATATTTTGCTTGAAATTTTTGACCTTTGCCTGAATCACTCATAACATATGTCATTGCCAACCAAAGTGAGTTATTTTCCACTTTCCAAACGAACTTCAGGATTTCCTTCCTCTATTTCTTTGATTGTTTCCATCTGGAACATCCCCTTTCCATAGAATTTTTCTTTTTTTTTTTTATGGGTGACTTTTTTTGTAATACTTTGTTAAACCATAACTGTGTACATTAATGCATTTATGAGGTACAATGTGCTGATTTGTTACACAATGTGTAATGCTTACATCTAACTGATTAACATAACCATCTCCTCGCTTACTTATTTGTTGTGGTAAGGCATTCATGCTCTATTCTTAATAGTTTAGAAATGTATCACTGCATTATGCACGTTAGGTTAGGTCCCCCCAAATATGCCCCCTCCTCATGGTCTCTCCCCTCCCCTCCTCTCTCCTTCCTTTTCCCTCCTTCTTTCTGAACTATAGTTATGTTTTACCATTCCTATGAATGTGTAGGTGATTATATATTGATTTCATAGTAGTATTGAATACATTGGATACTTTTTTTTCCATTCTTGAGATAATTTACTAGGAAGAATATGTTCCAGCTCCATACAGGTAAACATAAAAGATGTGAAGTCTCCATCTTTTTTTATGGCTGCATAGTATTTCATGGTGTACATATACCACAATTTGTTAATCTATTCATGGGTCAATGGGCACTTGGGCTGCTTCCATGACTTGGCAGTTATAAATGGGCTGCAATAAACATTCTGGTGCAAATGTCTTTGTTGTAAAATGATTTTTGATCATCTGGATAAATACCTAGTAGGGGGATTGCAGGATCAAACGGTAGGTCCACTTTTAGTTCCTTAAGTATTCTCCAAACTTCTTTCCAAAAAGGTCGTATTAGCTTGCATTCCCACCAGCAGTGTAGAAGTGTTCCCTTCTCGCCCATCCACGCCAACATCTGTTGTTTTGGGATTTTGTTATGTGGCCTAATCTAACTGAAGTTAGATGATATCTCAAAGTGGTTTTGATTTGCATTTCTTTGATAATTAAAGATGGTGAACATTTTTTTAAATGTGTTTATAGGCCATGCCCCTGTCTTCTTCAGAGAAATTTCTGTTCAAGTCTCTTGCCCACATAGAAATGGGATTATTTGTTCTTTTCTTATTGATTAGTTTGAGCTCTCTATGGATTCTGGTTGTCAGACCTTTGTCCGAAGCAAAACCTGCAAATATCTTTTCCCTTCTGATGGCTGTCTTTTTGCTTTATTTACTGTGCTCTTGGCTGTGCAGAAGCTTTTTAGTTTGATCAGATCCCAGTAATATAATTTTGGTTATGCTTCAATTGCAAGGAGGGGTCCTCCTCATAAAAAATTCTCACCGGCCAATTTTTTCAAGCGTTTTCCCTATACTCTCTTCTAATATTTTTATAGTTTCATGTCTTAAGTTTAGATCTTTTATCCAGTGAGAATCAATCTTTGTTAATGGGGAGAGAAGGGGGTCCAGTTTCATTCTTCTACAGGTCACCAGCCAGTTCCCCCAGCACCATTTGTTAAATAGGGAATCTTTCCCTCACTGAATGTTTTTGATAGGTTTGTCAAAGATCAAATGACGATAAGTAGTTGGATTCATCTCTTGGTTCTCTATTCTGTTCCATAAATTTATCTATCTACTTTTGTGCCAGTACCAGCCTGTTTTGATCACTATAGACTTATAGTATCACCTGAAGTCTGGTAACATGATACCTCCTGATTTGTTTTTATTTCTGAGTAGTGTATTGGCTATTCAATGTTTTTTCTGATTCCATATAAAATGAAGTACTATTTTTTCAAGCTCTTTAGGGTATGATGATGCTTTAGTAGGTATTGAATTAAATCTGTAGATTGCTTTGGGTAGTATAGACATTTCAATAACATTGATTCTTCCCAGCCATGAGCATGGTATATTTTTCCATTTGTTAACATCTTCAGCTATCTCTTTTCTCAGAGTTTCATAATTCTCTTTATAGAGATCTTTCACATACTTTGTTAGATAAATTCACAGATATTTCATCTTCTTTGGCACTACTGTAAAAGGAATAGAGTTCTTAACTATATTTTCAGCTTGACTATTGTTGACATATACAAAAGCTACTAATTTGTAAGTATTGATTGTGTATCCTGAGATGCTGCTGTATTCCTTGATCACTTCTCAGAGTTTTGTAGTTGAGTCCCTGGGGATTTCCAGGTATAGGATCATATCATCTGCAAAGAGTGAGAGTTTGATCTCCTCCGACCCCATTTGGATACACTTGATCCCCTTTTCTTGCCTGATTGCGATGACTAGAATTTCTATTATTACATTGAATAGCAGTGGAGACAATGGGCATCTTTGTCTAGTTCCAGATCTGAGTGGAAATGTTTTCAGTTTTATTTCATTCAGTATGATATTGGCTGTGGGTTTGCTGTATATGGCCTCTATCAGTTTCAGAAATGACCCTTCTAAGCCTATTTTCCTGAGTGTTCTGATCATAAAAGGGTGCTGGATATTATCAAAAGCTTTTTCTGCATCAACTGAGAGAATCATATGGTCTTTGTTTTTTGTTTTAGTTATGTGATGTATTATATTTACAGATTTATATATGTTGAACAAGCCTTGTAACCTTGGGATAAAACCATCTTGATCATGGTGTATAATTTTTTTGATGTGCTGTTCAATTCTGTTTGAACATTTTTTTCATCAATATTCATTAATGATATTTGTCTATAGTTTTGTTTTTTGTTGGGTCTTTTCCTAGTTTGGGGATTGGGATGATATTTGCTTCATAGAATTTATTGGGTAGTATTACTTCTTTTTCTGTATTTTGGAAAAGGTTATGTAGTATAGGTATTAGTTCCTCCTTGAAGGTTTAGTAGAATTCTGATGGGAAGCCATCTGGTCCTGGACTTTTCTTTTTGGGGAGATTTCGTATTGTTGATGCTTTTTTAGTGCTTGATATAGGTCTATTCAGTGTTTCTAATTCTTTCTGGTTGAGTCTAGGAAGGTGCTGTTCTTCCAGGTATTGGTCCATGTCTGCCAGATTTTCATATTTCTGAGAATAGAGTTTTTGTAGCAATCATTGAGGATATTTTGTATTTCTGAGGTGTCTGTTGTTATTTCTCCTTTATCATTTCTATTAATGATATTACAGATTTTACTTTTCTGTTTCTGGTTAGATTAGCCAAAGCTTTATCAATTTTATTTATCTTTTCAAAAAAGTAAACTTTTTGTTTTGTTGATCTTCTAAACGATTCTTTTGTTTTCAATTTCATTTAATTCTGCCCTACTTTTGGTTATTTTATTTCTTCTGCTGGGATTGGGGTGGAATGTTCTTCCTTTTCCAGTTGCTTGAGATGTCTCATTAAGTTGTTGACTTCTTCTCTTTCTGTTTTCTTGAGTAAGGCTTCCAAGGCTATAAATTTCCCTCTTAGGACTGCCTTTGCAGTATTGCACACATTTTGATATTTTGTGTCTTCATTATCTATTGTTTCAAAAGTTTTGTGATTTCCTTTTTAATCTTATCTTTGACCCATCTGTCATTCAGCATAAGGCTATTTGGTTTCCAGTCTTTGTTTGAGTATGAAGATTTCAAGGAGTAATTTCTATTCTTTTAGAATTCCTAAGGTTAGACTTGTTTCCTAAGATATGATACATTTTAGAGTATGATCATGGACTGAGGAGAATAATGTGTATTCAGTTTTATTACGATAAAATATTCTGTAGATGTCTTTTAAGTCCATTGTTGTAGGGTCAAGTTTAAGTCCCATATTTCTATTTGCCTGTATTACAGATGTCCATCCCTTCACCTTGAGTCTAATTTTATCTTTTAAGGCAGTGGTTCTTGACCTTCATAATGCCGAGACCCTTTAATACAGTTCCTTATGTTGTGGTGACCCCCAACCATAAAATTATTTTCATACAACCTGTATTTGTATGGGGTGTATGTGATGGTTTTAGGTGAACTGTGTGAAAGGGTCCTTTGATCCCCAAAGGGGTCCCAACCTACAGGTTGAGAACCTCTGCTTTAAGGTAAGATGAGACTTGTATGCAACAGACATCTGGTCTGAGTTTATGTATCCAGTCAGCCAAACTTGCCTCTTTAGAGGACAATTTAAGCCATTCACAGTAATTGAGAGAATTGATAAGAAGTGTTTTGGGTGTCATGTTTTTCAGATGTCTAGTGTGTATTTTTAGTCCTATCCCTACTGTGGAATTTATGTTTTGTTCAAAATTTTCTGGGTGCATTTACTTTGACCATGGAGCATTGTGTTGATCATTATGGAGGATGGGACTGAGAATATTCTGGTTTACTTATGGCAAATTTCTTCAACATGTGTATGTCATCAAAGTATTTGATTTCTCCATCACAGATGAAGCTCAGTTTAGCTGGATACAGGATCCTGGGCTGGAAGTTGTTTTATTTTAGGAGATTGAAGGTCAATGACCATCCTCTTCTGACTTGTAAGGTTTTGGCTGAGAGATCTGTAGTCATTCTGATATTTCTCCCATTGTAGGTAATGCTATTCTTAGGTCTGGCTGCCTGCAAAATATTCCCCTTCATCCTAACTTTGGCGAAGTTAATTACAATGTGTCTAGGAAATACTTTATTTGGATTGAGTCTTGCTGGGGTTCTGAAATTGTCTGCTATTTGAATTTCAGTATCCTTTGCAATGTTTGGGAAATTCTCCTCTATAATCTCTTGGAGTAGAGCATCTGTGCCTTGAGGACCATGTTCTTCTCCTTCAGGAATTCTGATAAGACGAATGTTTGATCTTTTGGAGTGTTCCTACAACTCTTTCAGGGAAAGTTCAGTTTTTGTTCTCCATCTGTCTGCCTCTTTGAGTGTTTAGAAACATTCAAAAGCTTTGTCTTTGATTTCAGAGATCCTTTCTTCTGCCTGGTCAACTCTGTTACTGAGGGAGTCTACTGTATTTTGGAGCTCCTCAAATGATTTTTTCATTTCCTTGAACTCTGCTAAGTCCTTTCTCATTATGTTGACATCCTTGGTAAATTTGTCTTTAAATTCATTTATTTTTTGAGACAACTTTTGCACAACATTTTGGATTTCAATATCCGTCTTTTCCTCCAATTTATTGATTTTATTTGCCATCCATATTCTGAATTCTATTTCTGACGTTTCAGCCATTTCTTATGAATGGCATCATCTGACGTATTACCTTTGCTATTCCTTGGGGGAATTGATCTACTCTGATTATTCATGTTGCCAGAGTTCTTCCCCTGGTTCTGCCCCATGTTTATTTTCTGCCGTTTGGGTATTAAAACTGGTGGGGTGTCATTGAATTGAGGGTTCCAGGAATTGTAGTTAACTAGCTTTTTACCAAAGAGCTGAGACTAGTGATTGTGGCTTTTTTCTTATAGCTTTACAAAGGTCCCTTTCAGACATGCAGCTAGAGACTCTAAAAACCTAATTGGTGTGATAGGGCTAGCTGGCTCTGACTTGTAGTTAGCCAGCCTCTATCTGATCCTATTGAGTTGCAAAATTAGGCTAAAATCTCAGAGGGGAGAGATACAGGTAATGGAGATTCTGCCCCCATCCAGGAGACTATTGCAGGAGGAGTCAGTCCCTCTCAGTTCAACATAACCTCAGTTCAACCTTGGAGGGTCTCTGGGTGGACATCCCAAGTCCATAGTTCCAAACCAATTTTCACAGGCTGTACAATCACTACTAACTGTGAGAGTTAGGTGACCAGAAACCTGGTGGTAGGGTTCCACAGACAGCTTGGACCCATAAACATGCTGGAGTTTGGCTCTCTCTGGTGGTCAATGGGGTCAGGAAGGCTCACCCAACCAAACAGTCAGGCCAGAGGGATTGGTTCCTCCTTCCCTGCCTTATGCCACAGCCTCCCCACTGCTATCCCTGTGGGGCTGTGGCCCAGCTCCCTTCAATGGGAAAAAGTAGCAGGGATATGGGCCTGCCTGAGACAAGGGGGCGGTCAGTGCCTCCTCCCTTGCTGTACTCTGCCATTAGGGCAACCTCATGGGTCTGAAGCCTGACTCCCTCTAGTGCTCAACAGCCTCTGGGGAGTGTACCAGCAGTGTCAGTCTCTGGGTATGTTCACTGCAGTCTGTGGGTGGGTACTGTAGTAGGGCTATTTTGCACTCACCAAGTCTATGTCTCTGTTCCAGCCCTGCCCCTGGCAGCACTTGCAAGTACTCTAATGGAGTCTGCGTCTCTGTCCCAGCCATGTTCCACTATGGGTGGGTACCACCTGTGGGTGTATTTTGCACTCACAGGAGGCTGAGTCTCTGTCTCAGCCCCATTCCACCCACAGATGGGTGCCCATGTCAGGCCAGAGGGATTGGTTCCTCCTTCCCTTGAGGTCTCTCCTTCGGTGTTCTCTTGTGCACTCTCACTGAGTCTGCGTCTCAGTCCCACCCATGCCCTACCTGGGTGGGTATCACCACCGGGCATATCCCTGTTCATGGAATCTGTCTTTTTGTCCCAGTTGTGCTTCACTGGTGGCAGTCCTCAAGGTTGAGGCCTGGTTTCTTCTAGTTGCCAAGAAAAACTGAAAGTGTTTATACAAAATCCAACTGGGGTATGGGCACTGCTACTACCACGGCTGCCAACACAGCCACCGTGCTATGCCATGGGCCATAGTTTCTCCCTTTCCTGCTAGACTCCCTTGCTCCACATTCCCAACTTTACACCCTTGAGGCTGTTTCAACATAAACTTGTCACAGCCCATGCCATGCCCCCAACTCTGGAGGAGTTGCCAAACACTCTGCAGGGGGCAGGCTTGTAGACTGTGGGGGTTGGGGGGAAGGGTTACTGGGAGTTCAGAATTGTGGGTAAAATATTTGTTCAATTTTATGCCAGGCAGGAGAATGCCTAGGTTCACAGGTGGGATCTCTCTAGAGAAGGAGTTCTGGTGTTTAGCAGCTCTCTCCTGTGGGTTAAAATAAGAGATCTGAACTTCACTCACCTGTTTGTAGAAAGCACACAGAGAGCCACTCCTTAGGGGAGGGGGACTCTCGTCTGCTTGGCTATGGGTTTTGTTCCTGTAGTTTGTTTCCTTGGAGAAAAGGAGTTGCAGCTTGCCTCAGCAGGGGTGATGTGCACTCCTCAATCTTCTTTCTTAGCTCAGCTCCTAACCTTCAGTTTTCTTGAGAACTTTCTGTCCTGTATCTCTCCTCCTGGAGAGGAGCCTCTGTGGAAAGATGGCTCCAGTCAGCCATCTTGCCCCCTCCTCTCCAAATCACTTTTCCTATCCATCTCCACATCAAAGCCCTCATCCCTCAAGATGCTGTATAAATGCCATACCTTTCCAATAGAATATTATACTCATCTTTTTCTCATGCTGTGGCCTTTTTCTTTTCTGAATTCCCGCTACACTTTCTTGATACTTTTCATGAACATTTGCCATTTGGGAAATTATACTGTGACTATTTGTATACTTACTGTATTTTCCCTTTAAAAAAGGAGCCTGGCTTCTAAATCTGTTCACATTCTTTTATCCTTCCCTTACAAAATATAGCACAGTATTTTGCACACTGCAAAGCCTCATATGTTGAATTAATTTTAATATGATGTTGTGGTAATTCTGAAAAATCAGCAATATCACTTGTACATTGACTGAAATAGTCATGGTAATGTAGCTACAGTATTGCCATTAGCCAGGAGTTACTAGTTTCTTAGCTCAGAGCAGGGCACTAAAAATAAAGAAAAGCAGAGTAAGAAGATGGGACAATTCAGCAAAGAAAGATCTGTCTACTCTACTTCATAAAACAAATAAGTGCTTCAGACATTTTATAATTTAAAAAGCAAAAGTTCACACTAAAAGTGTTCTTCAATCCAAAGTTAAGGAGATACTACACCTATGTTTTTTCAAGTTAAAATTATTTTCTATGTAATTAGAGCCATAGCAAGCTTTAATTCAGAGCTTCCCACAACTCCTGACTCCATGGGAAAAAGTTGGACTAGTGAGAAGCTTTAAAAATTTTAAAAACATTTCTATAGTTTTGCCACAAGATGAACAAAAGTTATTGCATAAAGCATTTTAGTTGTTTTTGCTAGCTCTAGAAATGGAGAGTTATGTAAATATTCTTGATGGATTTAAGAATGAAGGACATACCTCAGTTCCAGAGCTGTGGTGGATTAAACTTCAGTTCTGCAGAAAGCTGTCTTAGGAAAGGGGAGGATAAATGAATTAAACATTAATGAAATGATACAGAAAAATAGAGCAGGGAGAATTTGGCTCCATGTTGTCTCACATAAATTCCTCTTCCTTTCTGGTTTTCCCTTTAACTAGGTGCGTGTGTCTTGGCAAAATGCCAAGCTTCTGTGGCCCTCAGTTTCTTCTCACACAGTACAGGGAGATTGAGCTGTATGATCATTGTGGGCCTCCTGAATGTGTCAATTAGCAGTATAACTTCAGATAATGACAAGTGCAATGTAGAAAATAAAGTGAAACAAAAGTGATTAGAAGTGAAGTGGTGGTGTTAAGCGGAAACTTAAATGATAAGAAGAGGAGGGTCACGTGAAAGTGTTGGAGGCAACGTGGTAGGCAGAGGGAAGAGGGGATGCAAAGGGCCCATGGCAGGAAGAAGGCCACTGTGAAGGCTGAGGTAGTGACAACCTGGGATACTGGGAGGTGTGTCTGTGGTGAAGAGTGTAGGTTGGAGTTTAAGACTAATGATAGAGGGAAAACCATTGAAAGGTGCAATGCTGTGAAGTGAGATGATCTAAGGTTTTGGCCATGTGGGATGTCATGTGGGTAACAGACTATAAGGAAGCAAGATAGAAGCAGGGAAAGCAGAAAGAGAGGATGGTGGTATGGACTAGGGTGTTAGTAATGGGATATAACTGGGCTTCAAAATATGTTTAGGAAAGAACAAAGGTCATCAAGCAAATGGGTTCAACACCTGATGTTCACAGAACCTAATACTTGCCAACCTGCAAGGAGACAAAAGTTGGGCTCAAATCTGTGTCCCCAGTTTGGGGTCTGGGGCAAACTTACAGGAGTTTTGGCTTGGTAGGGTCTGAGTGGAGGGTTTCACATTCAATCATTTAGAGTAAGGTCTATTGAAGCAGATTTTAGTCCCAGGTCTTCTAGTCCATTGGACCCCTCAATTCGAAAAGGGTTCCAGTGTTCAGTTCCAGTCATGTCCCATCTTCTTATTCCAGAGGGTAGAAATCTCTGGTTTTGGATGTTGTTAGAAGCCAAAGCTACATGACTTGGAGCTTTGTCTCTGTTCTACATACAAGGTAACGTCACATTTTGGTGTCAACAGAGCAGGCCTAGTTTGGGCTGGTCTCCTGGTTGTACTTGTTTTTATCTGTAACAGTAGTTTATTCTAAGGGTCTGAGTGTTGGTAATTTAAAACCTTTAGCTGCATATGTGGCTAGATCACAGTGGGGATGTAAGATTGAAAATAGAAATTTGAGAGACCTCAGCTTACAGATGGTACTTAAAACCACAGGACTGGATAAAATCTGGAATGCTCTCAAATTCACCATTTTTATCACTTATTTGTAGAGAAATTGGATCATTGAGTCATTCTTATTAAATTACCTGCCATGTTATTTTGAAGTTCTTTGTGCGGATTTAATGAAGTGATACAGATGGAGAGTGAAGCCATAAAGTGTGCCTCTGAAAATACATGGTTTTAGTTGTCATTTAATTTAAGGTTGGTATAATAATTTATAACATGCGGTATTTTCCAGGCATATCTTCACCTAATGTTCTTTATCAGATTGAAAAGGAAGACGTAAGTGTTATCATCTGAATTTACTTTGATTGTGTCCCACTACAATTAGTTTATGATTATCCAAGGCCAAGTGATTTCTAATTAAGAGCAAAGTTTTCTTTCATTTTAAATCTAATTAATTGTTTGCATTTCAAACCTTACAGAGTTGCAGGGATAGTTTCATATAAAATTTATTCTTAACTAGAAAAATAAAAAGAAGAAGAAGAAGATAGCAACTGGAAACACAGGTTTTATTGTTAACAGTTAAGTTCTTTTTCTTAATAATAGAATCTAATGTTTCATCCTTATTTCCACCTTTTCATCAGGATTCTAGGATAAACACTTGAATCTGATTTACATAAATGGTATCAAAGACAAAGAGATTATTTCCTTAATAGAAAAATACTCTTATAAATAGATAAGTGATGCACATTCGAAACAAAATATAGAAACAAACAAACAAAAAATAGGGTGAAGGATATAATCAGGCAGTTCACATATAACAGATACTTAACCTCATTTTATACACATGTCCCCTTATTTCCCCCTGAATTTGTCATTATAGAATTATAAATTCTACTTTCAAGAAATCAACTATATAACCTGTACACTACTGGTCCTTTATTTCACTTTTCTTAGCTTCCTGAATTACTTTTCTGCATCTGCTTTGCTATCCTAATTTATCTCTGATTTTAATCCTGATCAGCAGAATAATTTTACATCTAAAACACTTTAGAACAAAACTGAGGAAATGCAGGTGAGAGCTACTGTTGGTACTAATTATGGTTCACCAATTCTGAACTTGAATTCCCTTCCTCTCTTGAATTTTTGTTGATATATTTCCTAAATCCTTAAAAAAAACAAAGAAATAAAACCTCTTGTTTTCCCAGTTTCTAATTAATCTATCATTTGAATTTTTTTCTTTATTCTTAAAGGGTCTTCTGAATCTCTCTACACATCAAAAGGTCTAAGCTTTTTCTTTGAAATTTCCTAAAGGGAAACCCAATTCAGTTTACTATCACACATTGTTTCATATGGATGAATTTCCTTGAAAGGTAGAATAGAAAAGTTTCTGAGAATACACACCAAGAAAAGGACTCTCAGGATGGCATCTTAGAAATGAACACTAGGAATTACAACTTACATAGATGTTAGTTCTGGCAGGTGACAGTAAAATTGCTCGTAGAATGAAAACATTACTTTGAAGAATCTCTTAAATTGCTCTCAAATATTGAGGAGGTAGGCTTTGAACACTTTGCTTATTTCTTCCTCAGAAAGAAAAACACGACTGATCAGATTGGGCCTGGCTACCATGCCAAAGTGTAGTTTAAAGAGGGAGCTGAGGAGTTTCTTGGTAGAGGACAAGGAGTCAATAAAGCAATTCTCCCTCCCTCCTGTTTACAAAAGCACATCTTTTACTATCTTTTGAGTTAAATTCTCCTCTCATACTGCTCTCTTCTGTCCTAGAATCTGATCTAGCTTTGGTCATTTCCAGTGTTTTACCTATGTGGTGACAGACATATTACATTGTTAGCTTTCCAACAAAATGCAAAGTTCTGGGAAGCACAGCACAGCAAGTGGGTGGAGATACATGGTCATGACAACAGGCTTTACCAGTTGCTGCTATGATATCAAGGATGGTTCTCATGTAAACAATAATAGGAAAATGTGTTAGATGACATATTGCTCCTCTATTCCACTAAAGTACTCTATCTAGCATGATTGGCAAAACTTTACCCTATGGCTCATTTTCAGATAGTGGTCCAGCTCTGACAGGATTCATCATCCTGAACTGGTCACCTCACATAGGCAGCAGAGGAAGCTGGACCCACCATCTTCAGATGCCCTCCTGTGCAGCAGAAGCCACCTTCCCTCTCTTCCATCCAGCATGTACCTCATTGGAAAACCCAAATGTTGCCAGCTAGTCTGCAACTCTTGAAGACATGGGTTTCTAAACTAAAATTAGGCAGAGATAGTTCACCTTTAAAATATGTATCTCGTATCTATTTCCCTAAAACTTATGGGCCAAACTCAGTGCTGAATTGGGTTTCTTGCTTGGCAACAAAAACTTTCCTATTAAACTTTCAATCTTTTGTCTGTTAGTCTATACAATTTTTTTTTCCTTTCAGGTCAGGGTTATAAAGAAATTAGTGACAGAATTACCTAGATTATTGATTGTTATTGGGAAAAGAAAAACCACACTATGAGATAGTCATATAAGAGGCATATTTTGCTATAAAAAGCTTAAAAGCAACAAAACAGTACTTTTAGTTTGAAAAGAAATTATTTTTCAAGTTAAGAAAACGTATTAAATCAAACCTCTACCAGCCCACTCATAGATAATAATCCATCAGAAACAGATTTATAAAAAATAAAAGAGAATGTTGATGGAATATGTGGGCTAAGAAACCTTGGATAGAAAACAAAAGGTATCCATTTGATACAAAATAGAAATAACCATTAATTTGTTCTATTTTTTAAAATATAAATTTGATTCTTCCATCAAAGTACATTCTACCCCAAAGAAGCTAAAGTGGACTTTTATTATTATTATTATTATTATTATTATTATTATTATTATTATTTGATTGTTGAATCATAGCTGAGTACATTACTTCAATCAAGGGGTACAATGTGCTGGTTTCACATACAATCTGAATAAAGTGGACTTAATGAAATACCTAAGAAGTGAAGGAGACAAGTCTGATTTCATCACATGAAATTTTTATTTTAACTTTTATGGATAGTGTACGCTTCTATACTCCCAAATTTATAATCTTAGAAAGATGCTCATTTGAAAATTGCCATCAGATTTATACATGAACACATTAGAGTACAGACAACTTGCATAGTTAAATTGTAAGACAGGACACAAGAACTATACCTTGAAAACTGAGTACAGAACTCTGATTTCCCAAGAATTAATAAAGTAATGGTCAGATGTTTTAATCTGTAAAATCTACAAGATCTCATATGGTGCCCCAATGTTAGAGCTTTGGCAGTCATTCCTTCTGCCCATCCCAGGCTCTTTCAGTCACAATGGCTGCATACAAAATTACTCCCAAATTTAATGCCTTAATATAAAAATCATTTATCTCCCTGTTTTTGTGGAGTGAGAATTCAGGAGGAGATCAGCCATGAAATTCTGGCTCAAGGTCTCTCAGGAAATTCCAGCTAGATGGCTAGGGTTGGGTCATCTCCCAAATTTCTTCACTCACATTATGGGCATCTGTCTGATTTGGGAAGATTCTAATAGCTGGGACTAGAACTATAGGAGCTGCTTGAACATCTTTCTCCATCTCCTTTTGATCCACATAATCTCTTTAGCAAGCCAGCTTGAGAGTAGCCCAGTTTCTTATGTACTAACTTTGGCCTCCGAAAGCATATGTATCCCTGACAGAAAAAGATCCACTAGAATATGTATTACCCTTTATGACTTTGCTTACTACTACATTTATTGATGGAGTCATTTAAAATGTTCTGCTCAAGTTCAAGGGGAATGGAACTTACATGACTTCATTTAATGGAGGAGCAATACCATATTGTAAGAGTGTGATACGGGTCATATATTGATGTTTCCAACTTTGGATAATACTATCTACCACACCAACAAAAATATGACTGAGACTTAAATTCAGAATTTTTCCTCTGCAATGATATTTAGGACAGTAAGAGGAATAATTAAAAAATGGCAAGTAACGCATATCAGGTGGCTGTAAGATGTCCTTGGCTATATGGAGTTTTTTCTGATTCCACACAAAAATAATAATCATTTTTTCCAAATCTTGAAAGTATGATGATGGTATTTTAATAGGAATTGCACTGAATCTGCAGACTGCTTTGGGAAGTATAGACATTTTGACAATGTTGAATCTTCCCAGCCATGAGCATGGTACGTTCTTCCATTTGTTAATATCTTTGTTATTTGTTTTCTTAGGGTTTTGTAATATTCCTTATAGAGGTCCTTCACTTCTTTTGTTAGGTATATTCCTAGGTGTTTCATTCTTTTGGGAGCTACTTTGAAGGGAATTGTATCTTTGATTAGCTTCTCATCTTGGCTGTTGTTGGCATTCACAAAGGCTACTGATTTGTGGACATTGATTTTATATTCTGAGACATTACTGCATTTTTTGATGACTTCCAGGAGTCTTGTGGTTGACTCTTTGGGGTTCTGTACACTGGGGAAAAGAATCCCTATTCAATAAATGGTGTTGGGAGAACTGGACAACCATATGTAAAAGACTAACACTAGACCTGCCCTTCTCACCTACTTGCAAAAATTGACTTATGATGGATAAAAGATTTAAATCTAAGGCATGAAGCAATAAAAAATTCTTGAAGAAACTGTGGGGAAACACTTGAAGATTTCAGCCTGGAAAACGTTTTATGAGGACTTCTGTGGCAATTGCAACAACAATAAAAATAAACAAATGGGACTTAATTAAACTGAAAAGTTTCTGTACAGCTAAGGAAACAACAACCAAAGCAAATAGACAACCTTCAGAATGGGAGAAGATATTTATATTTTACAAGTCAGACAAAAGCTTGATAATTAGGATCTACAGAGAACTCATATTAATCAACAAAAAAAGACCCAACATGTATCACTGGGCAAAAGGCATGAATAGAACCTTCTCTAAAGAAGACAGATGAATGGCCAACAACATATGAAAAATGCTCATTGTCCCTAATCATCAGAGAAATGCAAATCAAAACTCCCCTGAGATATCACCTAAACCCAGTAAGAATGGCCCCTATCACAAAGTCTCAAAACTGCTGATGCTGGTGTGGATGTGGAGAGAAGGGAACACTTGTATACTGCTGGTGGGACTGCAAACTAATACAACCTGTTTGGAAGGATGTATAGAGAATCCTCAAAGAACTCATTTAGACTTTCCATTTGATCCTGCAATCCCATTATGAGGCATCTACCCAGAAGGAAAAAAAAAATCCTTTTATCATAAGGACGCTTGCACTATACTGTTTATTTCAGCTCAATTTACAATCGCCAAAATGTGGAAACAGCTTAAATGCCCACCAACCTGGGAATGGATTAATAAGCCATTAAAAACGATGGCTTGAATGTTATCACAATCAGGTTGATAAAAATATCTCCGATTGTATCTGAAGCCCGCACACTGTACCCCATGATTGAATTATTGTACACAGCGATGATTCAATAAAAAAATAAAAAATAAAAAATAAAAACAAAAACAATGGAGACTTTTCATTTTTTGTATTAACCTGGATTGAGTTGGAACACATTCTTAGTAAAACATCACAAGAATGGAGAAACAAGAATCCAATGTACTCAATTCTAATATGAAGAGAATAGATAAGCTAATACAAAAAGGGTAGTGTGGAGGGCAGCGCCTGTGGCTCAAAGGAGTAGGGTACCAGCTCCATGTGCCAGAGGTGGAGGGTTAAAACCCAGCCCTGGGCAAAAAATGCAAAAAAGAAAAAAGGGGGGGGGAGAGGGATGGGGATGATAGTGTATGACACACCTCTTGGAGGTGGGACACAATTTAAAGAGAGACTTTATCTAATAAACACAATCAATGTAATCTATTTCTTTGTACCCTCAATAAATCTCAAACAATAAAAAAAAATACAGTTGAAGAATGGCAATAAGAAATTGCCACCACCAGGATAAAGAAAATCCTTTTGCTGGATGAAGATATACTCTCAAGTAAAAATTTCCATATTTAATTCTATCTAGCTCATATATAACTTGAGTTCTGTGTTCCTTCATTTTTGTTTAACTGATAGTCACTGAGTATCTTCTCTGTAGTAAACAGTATATAAAGGGTGAGGACGAAGTGGTAGACAGAAAGTCATAATTACTCTTTTAGTGAAGACAATGTTTATGTATACACTCACAATTATTTTATAATAGCTTGTATGTGAGTTTAATCTTCAACATAAGTTACAAATTTGAACTTTAGAATAGGAAACCTTGAAGAGCCAAGTCTTTCTTTTAATTTTTTATACCAAATTAATATGACAATACAAAAAGTTTTTAGATTACATTGTTTTCACTTCCAAGGTAAAGTTCCGCTTTATATGATTCTGGTAAGAAATAACACTGGATGGTACCATTTTGAATTCAGAGGAAGGTAATATAAAGTGAGAGCCTGATTTTTTGTGTGTGATTTAGAAACTGGTTCTAAATAATTCAAAGAAAGAGTTCAAAAGAGAAGAAAATTTTTAGACCGGGGCAGCAATACTGCAAAAGATACTTACTTACTTTAGTTCTCTAAGGGAAATTGTTGGAAGGAACGTATTTACTCGATCATGTAAATTTGAACATAATCTAAATGTTTTAGTATTTATTCTGTGGGGAGCTGTGCAGAGGTGTGTGTGTGTGTGTGTGTGTGTGTAACTCTCCCATTATCTGAAGAATTGGGTTTTTTTTAATAATCAAAACCACATTTGAGACATTGTCAGAAGGTATTTATTGTATTAAAAAGTTATAATTTTATGACAACTTAAGACCTTACCTAATTGTTAATTTTTTGATATTCTAGTGTATGATCTGCAGAAAGTAAATTCATAAAGCCTCAGTGTTTATAGAGAGTTTAAAAATCATGTAGTCCCTAAATTTTTTTCCGTATTTTGATCAATTCCACAAAATGTCCTACTAAGGTTGTTTAGTTTTTACTTAAATAACTTTAGTGAGAAGTCAAAGCATGGCCGCCATTCAGTGGCATGCTCATTTCATTTTTAGTCTCTTTACTAGCACAGTCAAATCTCCTTATCCACCGATTCTGCATTTGTGAATTTGCCTACTTACAGAAATGTATTTGTATTTGTAACCCCAAAGCCAGCACTCTCTGCCCTTCTGAAGTCCCTCATGGGCATGAGTAAAGTGGCGAGATCTTAGAGTTGTGTTACTTATACATTCCCAGTTGAACAAAGTGACACTTTCTTATTTTGTTTTGAATCTCCCTACCAAAAACACATATCCTTTTTGTGATCTGTGTAGTGCTACACATTTTGCATATTTTCTCTTTTCTTGGTAATTTTGTTGTTTAACCTAGCCCTCATGCTTAATGCTGAAGTACATTTTAGTGTTGTTAAATAGAGAAAGGCTGTGAAATATAGGAGAATTATAAGTGATAGATACACTTTGTTTAGGCATGAGCTATGGTGCTGTGGGCCATGAGTTAAATGTAAAAGGATCAATGATACACATTAAGTAAAGTGTCTTTAAATAGAAACATACATTAGAACACAAAGATCCATTAATAAAAATGTTGTGAACAGGGGCTTGCAGAGACCTAACCCCATATTTGCCATAGGAGCAATGATGCAATATTCACTAATCCAGTGTTTGCTGCAACTTCATAGAACATAAGCACAGTGCACAACGAAAACTGGCTGCATAAGCAAGCATATTACAAATACTCAATGTGGGAGAAAGTAGTAAGATTTCCAAAGTTTTTGTTGTTGTTGTTGTTTTTGCATATCTTAGTCATTTCAAATGACATTTTTGAATTTTTGATTCTATCTCATTAGAATTCATTTTATGGTGTCCATTCTAATTTCTAGTGAGAAAAACATCATTACAAATCATGTTATCTGTGACTATTAGTCTGGAAAAACAGACTTCTACTGTGCTTTTCCTCTGCCAAGAACTATTTTTTGCAAAAATAGCCACTAACATCAGTTTCTGGTCAACCCTCACAGACGTGAGAGAAGGCAAAACCACATTTGTGTTGGGTAGAGAATAAGAAACAACGTTTTAGAGAGGAGTTATGGCAAAAAAAGAAATTTAAGCCATCTGCTATGGCCTGAATTTTTGTGTCCCCCGAACGCCAATGTTGAAACCAATCCTTCAAGGTACTGGTATTAAGAGGTGAGATCTTTAGGAGGTGATTAGGTCATTTTATTAGTTCCCTTGAGAGATGGCTTTTAAAAGGTGCCTGGCACCCCTTTTCCCTTCTCTGCCTCCTTTCTTACCAGGTAATCTCTGCACCCTTTAGCTCCCCTGCCACTTTATGCCATAAATTGAAGTAGCCTTAGACCCTCACCAGATACAGATACCAAATCTTGACCTTTGTCAGAGCCACAAGAACCATGAGGCAAATAAATCTCATTTCTATATAAACTGCCCAGACTCTGGTATTCTGTTATAGCAACACTGAACAAATCAGACAATGGATAAATCTCTCTGGAGATAGCCTCATACTTTTCCCAGTAACTTAGAACTTAGCCTGGGTGCCTAGTCTAGGCTCTGTTTGAACTTTTTGGAAGATAAGAAAAGTTTTGTTATTCTTTCATATCATGATTCTTTCATATCATTCATTCTTTCATAATTGACTAGGCAAACGACTACAAAACTAATTTTTATTGTATGTGAACATATTTCTAAGCAAAATTAAAAGGAACTTTCTCTAATCTTATGGCATATACATTTCTGTAGCCCAGAGGCTATGGAGTTTTGAAAAAATACCACGAAATCCAACAAAAATTTATTTCTCCATAGTTGTTAGGGTTTCGCCTCACTTGACTAATAGAAGGTAAGAGAATCAAACTAATTTTGCTAAAGAAGAGGGCATTTAAATGAATATAATGAAAGATAATTTTGAAAGGTAGCCTGAACATGTTTTTAGGGTCTAAATGTGTCAAGGAAATGATTTGGTATTGTAATCATCCCAGAACATTGCAATGACTTTGAAGTCTGTCTTACTATATTTTGTGCTACTGTAGCACAACACTATGGACTGGGCAATTTACAACAAAAATAAATTTATTTGGCTCACAGTTCTGGAGGCTGGGAAGTTCAAGAGCACAGCACCAGAGTCTAGTAAGGGCTTCTGTTCTGTGCTATCTCATGATGGAAGGCAGAAAGGCAAGTGAGTGCATGAGACAGAAAAAGGAGACCATACTCTTGTAAATAACAAATCCACTCTTAAAATAATAGCATTAATCTATTCATGAGAATTAAGCCCTCATAAACCTAATTGTTTCTTAAACGCCCCACCACTTAATACCATCTCAATAGCAACTATATTTCAACATGAGTTTCAGAGGGGCCATTCAAACCATAACAGATGCCTTGTTATCCAAAAGTGTCTATGCATCAAACTGATCTAACAAGTGTCTGGTATGTTCAAATGTAGGGGAGGGTCAAAGCAGAACAAGTCTGTAGTGAAGGATAGGCTTTCTTGGAATGAATTCTAAACAAGCCCTAGTTTCTATAAGAAGCTGAGGACTCTGACTTCTTAGAATCTGACTTGATTTTAGTATGACAATTTAAAGCAACTTAACCACATAGTCCTGGCTCAGAATGTGCCTTAGGGGCCAAATATTTCCCAGGCTTTGATTCTACTGTCACCGTCACCAACTTTCTCTAGGTATGCCTTGCAGCATTTGTCATTCAAACTGATGATAAATTGGACTTAATATTTGAAAGACCAAAAAAAACTTCAAATTTTTCCTGTTAAAGGCTAAAATAAAGATCTGAAACTGAGATTACCTTATTAATTCATTAAGTGAAATTAAATGAATATCTAAATATCACTATAAAATCTTTCTAAATGTAAATTCTAATCCAGTTTTCAAGGAGAATCTGAATTCATAAAACCCTAGTTCTTGAAGACTAGGGTTTTATGAATATAAATCTTTCGTGTGCCACTTGGCAAGGATTCCTACTTTTGTAAACAGAAACCCTAGGAGAATGTGATATAAAATACCATGATCTTTATCCATGGCTTTAGTATTTTTTTTTTTTTTTTGTATTTAACTTACCCACACAGCATCACAGGGGTATGCCTTTAGAATTTTGACATTCTGCTTTGAGATTAAACTTACTGATGAAAATAATAAAAGTAACTCTTTCCTCCTGTAAAATTCACATCTTAAAAAAATTGAGGTAAATAAATGATGACTGTAATTTTTATATCAATTGTGCCTATTGTGGCATTTCACATGATGTTTGGTTTTTTCTCACCCGTAATTTAGTTTGACATCCAGGAGTAAATACCTGAAGCATGACTAGTTATAATTTTCCAGCTCTTAATAGTAGTATAATTTAAGTATTTGTAGGCATTGTGAATCTAACTGATGTAAAAACAATATACTTGTGGATGATAAACACATACTAATTTCCATATCAAAAATTGAAAACAAGAAGCTTTCTGCATTGTAAGTCTTTTGACAGAACCTCTTTCAATGGCTTAATTCATTTTTTATCATAATTATCGGCACAGGTTTGGCACAAGATAAACATTTATTTTAGACTTAAGAAAGATCCAAGTGCTAAATGATATGTTGACAAGTGGATAGAAGAAAAAAATCAAATAATTTAGAAGGCAAAACATAGAGAAATGAGGGAGAGTTGGAAGGTGTAGACATACATATAAGATAAACTATATACAAAATAAATTTTTATTTTGGAGGGGGGAATGGGTGTCCTACAGCATCTTTTTACCTCCTTTCCCACCCCTGAAGTGATTAAGAGCTTCTGTGCCATGAACCAGGCCTGAGTTCAAACACTCATTTGTCATCTAACAGGTTCAGGTCCTTGGCAGACATGGATACTCTCTTAGGCACAGTTTCTTGTTATGTAAAGTGGAGACAAGCCTCCCTGACTTCTCTCTTTGTCTTACTCATTAACAATAAATTTGCCAGGAAATCATTGTCATGAAATCCTATTAGCTCTACTTACAAAATATCTAATGGTTAATTTTATATATCACCTTGACTAGGCCATGCAGTGCCCGGACATTTGGTTAAACATTATTTCTAGGTGTGTCTGTGAGGGTGTTTCTGGATACGATTAACATTTGAATCAGTAGAACGTGTAAAGCATATTCCCTCCCAAATATGAGTGGGACTCATCCAATTCATCGAATGTCTGAATGGAATGAAAAGTTAAATAAGAAAAATTTCTTTTTCCCTGTCTGTCTTTGAACTAGTACATTAGTCTTCTACTTTCAGACTCAAACTTGGACAGGAACTTCACCATCTGTTCTCCTGGTTCTCAGGCCCTTAGACTTGGACTGGAACTATACGATCAACTTTTCTGGGTCATCAGCTTGCTAACTGCAGATTGTAGACTTGTGGTCTCCACAATCACATGAGCCAATTCCTTATGGTAAGTCTTCCCCCCTTCCCTGTCACTCTCTCCCTCTCTTGATTGATAGATAGATAGATAGATAGATAGATAGATAGATAGATAGATAGATAGATAGATAGATAGAAAGAAAGAAAATCTCCTGTTGGGCCTTTTTCACTGGAGAACACAGACTAATATAAAATATATCCATGTTGGCTCAAGGCCCACTCTCCTTTGACTGAATACTAAAATCTGCTTCTCCTATGCTTCCTGTTTTCAATCTTGCTCCCTACGGTCTTTGTTCTCAATGCAGCTGGCACAGTGAACCTTTCAAAATGTAAGTGAGATTTTGAATTTTAACAGATATCCTTCCTTTCCTCTAAACCCTCTATTGACACCACTTCTCATTCAGGGCAAAAGCCAAGGTCATCGTGAAGGCTTACAGGGCTGTACTTGATCCACCTCTAGGGACCAGTCTCTTACCAGGCTGTGTCTCACCGTATGCTCAGCTGCTTTTATCTTTTTTGCTGTTCCTCAATCCTAGTATGCAAGCCCCAGCCTTAGAAAGACTCTTCCTTCAGATGTATCAAGATTTTCCTTAAATATTAACTCCTTAATGAGGCCTATGTTTCTATTATTATTTAAATTTATTTTATTTGAAATAATAATCACACATATTTCTGAGGCATGTAACAATGTTTGGGACCTATAGTGTATAGTGATCAGATCAGGGTAATTAGCCTATTTTAAATTGCGGCCTCTCTCTCCCAGCTATATTCACTGTCCCTTTTTTCTGGTTTTATTTTTTTCCTCCATCCAGATCAAGTAGAATGATTTTGAAATATTTCTTCTTTTACTATTGTCTATAAGATTTGGTATGATCTGTTTTTTGAAACTCTCTTTTACTTTTATTTATATAATATTAGTTGTCTATTTTTTGAGACTTTGGAAAAAAAATAAGAAGTTAACTGATGACTTCATACTGAGCCTCAGAGTCAAAGCACTCTATACTGTCTTATTTGACAATGTGAACGTTACTTTCTTGGCATTATTATTACTAATATTGCTTAATATTTCGATGCAGTAATCGTCTGTTTTCTTTTCTAAATGTATTTATCTTCGTTCATTCTTTACATGGTTTTTGTTTCTAGTCCTTATTTTAAACATTGTTATTGTTATTGTTATTAAATTTTAAGCCTTTTAAATTCTGTGAAGGCAAAATGTGGAAGCCTAATCAACACATGTATATGTAAAAATTAAAAAAAAAAGAGGCAGGGATTCTGTTCTATTGTGTTCACTGACGCGTCAAGCTCCTGAAATAGCACACTGAACCTAGTACATGCTTAGTAAACATTTGTTGAAAGAATGAATGATAAGTACTTATGCCATAGTCTTGTTTTGAATTTTAAATACAATAGTTTTATCATGCTACCGTATTCTTGTTTAAAACATGTTTAAATTTTCCTCTTTGTGAAATGTCACCAGTCCTACCTATATTCTCAACTGTCAAAGAAAGAAAACCTGAAAAGACCTTGTGTAACAATAGTTTTTAAAAGACTAAAATTGGTTATATATTTGGCTTTCATTAGTATGCTCGCTTGCTTTGGTTCATAGCTTCATTAGATACATTTTAGCTAATCCTTTTGCAGAACCTACTGCCAGAAGAACATCCTGAGAGAGTAAACCTCCTTGGAAACACTAAGCACACACACACACACACACACACACACACACACACACACACACACACGATTAGGAACAATAGCCAGTTTTAAAATGAAGTGAGTGAAAGAGGATCAGCAACAGCACTAATAGGTGACAAAATCTATTGTGATCTAAGTGTTCCCTTTGCAGTTAACACACGAACAGCTTAGGTAACGGCAGGATGTTTATAAAAAGCATTAATACCCGGCACTATAGTGAAAGACACATTAGATGATATGTGAAAGACCCAAAATTCAGCACTTCTTTTTTTTTGTTTTGAGACAGAGTCTCAAGCTGTCCCCCTGAGTACAGTGCTGTGGCGTCACAGCTCATAGCAACCTCTGACTCTTGGGCTCCAGCGATCCTCTTGCCTTGGTTTTTCTAGTTTCAGGAGAGACGGAGATCTCGCTTTTGCTCAGGATGGTCTCAAACTCGTGAGCTCAAGCTATCATCCACCTTGGCCTCCCCTAGTGCTAGGATTACAGGTGTGAGCCACCAGGCCGTGCCTCAGCACTTATTCTTAATAAGTATTAATTGATTCTGAATATGAAAACCAGATATATTGCACTTTCTCATCTGGCATGAAAAACTTTCGTATTTTTAAATCTAATTCCTTGGACTGTAACAACACACTGTTTAGATTAGATTCGTCTCTTCAGAAGGTTTTCCTCTTGAGCAGGTGAGTACATATTATTATGTATATGCCTATGTGCTGTCATTCTCATTTACAATGCAGTCTTCTGTGATTTTGGTTACTCCACACAAATAAAATGAAACAATTGAATGTTTACACCGGAAGGTATAGTCTCGGCGCTCATGTAGTCATCATATTGGTGTAGACCCCTTCATAACACACCCATGGTTTCATGAGGGGTCCACAACAATGAAACACTGAAACGGCCCACTGGTTAGTCTTTACTGTCTCCTACCAACCCTTTCATTAAGTTTTAGGCCATGATCTTCCTTCTCCAAGAAGCTTTCAATGTGTCCATAAGATCAAACGTTAATTTTCTTAAAATGATTATGGTGTGTATATGTATCTATGCATATGTGTGTGCATGCATGCGTGTACATATACATGTGGACACATAGGTATATATGTGCCTATACATATATGCATGTATGTAGTATGTGTTTGTATGCAAAAATTAGAAGATTGAAGTATTTGACTAAAGTATCCTTAAAGGTAAATCAAGGATATTTGTATACAAATATGTTTATAGTTCTATGACCATAGAAAATTGTAACACATGGATGAAAATTATTTCTAAACTGCCAACCCTTGTGTCTATTCCTTTTTAACAATCATTTTTGTTTCTTATAGGTTACATTTTAACACCCTTTTAAAATTCTTCTAACATGTTGGTGTAGTTTGCCGCTTGGGAACTTTTTCACATTTGCAAATTGATGATTGATTTGACTCCAGGGCACTGAGGTCCAAAGTTTTGTCTTAATGAAGACTCCTTCTAACAATATGATAATTTAAAGTCTACCATCATTACTTATAAACTCTACAAAAGAGGTTGTCGTAACAACCAGAGCTTGTGGCTCAGTGTTCCAGATTTTTTAGATTTAATTTATATATCGAAATAGTAGCATCTCTTTGCTTTGCTTTAAACCACATCTAAAATAAATGTTTACCTTGAGCATTAAAGAGGAGTGCTTAAGAAGTTTTCCATAAATAAATATACAAATATCTATGCAATTCACCTCTCTTCCCCCCCACTCCAGTGAGTGTGCACTTAGAATACAGATTTTACATATACATATCTATTGAGCTCAAATTTCTGCCCATCACTCAAGACCTGTACTCAAATATTGCTTCAGATATACTAAATTTCCAGCCCTCCCCCCCACCCCATGTTCACATTGCTCTTTTTCGAACCTCCTTTCCAGAAATTATTGTATCTTGATTTGTACTCAATTTATGTGTGTAAGCATCCAGTTTTTCCTTGGTTTCTATACTCCTGAAAGGTAGGGAATACTTACTTCTCTTAGTGTTTCCCTGATAGGCCACTCTAGTTTCTTAAAACTAGCAGTTAAGTGGATACTGAGTGAAATAAATATATGCATGTCTTTGTCAAGCAACTCCTTGGGCAGGACACACAGACTTCTGGGCTGACAGTTACTGCTTTGATGGAGTACTGACATTCGATGTACATATGCAAGTGGGGCTGCCTTCAACTTTAGAGTTCAGCATTCATCTCATTAAATATTAAAATGAGCTCTCTGTAGAGTACTGCCTCTTACTGTCACTTG
>CAUYRH010108470.1:0-20015 GCA_963574655.1 Perodicticus potto
TATTGGCCAAGATTTTATTGAGAATTTTTGCATCTATATTCATTAGTGGAATTGGTCTGAAATTCTCCTTTTTAGTTGGGTCTTTACCTAGTTTTGGTATCAGGGTGATATTTGCTTCATAGAACGTATTGGGGAAGATTCATTCCTCCTCAATTTTTTGGAATCTGTAGTATAGGAATAAGCTCTTCTTTGAAAGTTTGATAAAATTCTGGTGTGAAGCCAGACTTTACCTAACAAATGTGAAAAAAAAAAAAAAAAGAAAAGAAAGAAAGATTATGAGAAGATAGAGGAATGGGAAGTACAAGAAATCCACCTCCCCACCAAGACAATTGTACCAAAGAAATTGTCTGGAATGTATTTAAAAGCTTTCATTTTTGAGTGGTGGGAACTTGGAAAGTAAATCATGGTGAATTTCAGCTCTTGGCACAGTAGCAGCTACCTATCCCCCAGCCCAGTGGCAGGAAGCAGATCACATGTTCCCAGAGCAAACTGGACATAGCTTGCATAAAAGAGGGTGGGCGATAAAGAACCTGTCTGCCAATTATTCAGGACTGTGTTCTGATTGCTAATTGCTGCTTCTGATCATGGATGTGCAAACCTTGAGTTTATGCTTCAAGCTGATCCCCTAGCACACAGTCAGCCTATAACAATTTTTAAAATAAAACCAAACCCAGCAAGAGTCCTGGTAAAGGAGGAGAGCTGTGACTTTATAAGATTTGGATGTCAAGCTTTCCCATTAAAAAGAATAACAAGGCATACAAAAGCAAAAAACAAATAAAAACAACAATAACAAAACAAAAACCAACCAAACAAACAAAAAGGAAAGTATGGCTCATTCAAAGGGGAAAAATAAACCTGCAAAAACTGTCCCTGAGAAAAACCAGATAGCTGACTTGCTAGTTAAGTAAAAGAAGTGTCTTAAAGATGCCCAAAGAGCTAAAGGAAGACATGGAGAAAATCAAGAAAACAAATGTGAACAAAATGGAAATATCAATAAAAAGATATGAAATATGTATAAAAAATTCTGGAACTGGAAAATATAATAACTGAAACAAAAAATTCACTAGAGGGATTGAAAAACATACTTAGATTCCAGTTCAAGATGGCTGACTAGAGACACTGGACACCATCCTCTTTAGAAAAAAGAACCAAAACTATGAATAGAAAATCGAGCCCCAGATAAAATATCAAGGAGGGAACACTGGAGTCCAGCAGAGAGCTCACGTGGAACATCTGAGGCACAAAAGAAGGAAGTAAGGGGCCAACTCACTGGTCATTAGTGGGAACCCAGAGGGACTTGGTACAGTGGAGAAAGGATGAGTGAGTTTCAGTGGTCCACATCTGTCCTGCAGACTAGTGCAATCCGAACTGTTGGGAAGCTCTCTACCCACATGAACCCTGACACTGGCATGGGCAGTGGTTTGGATTCCCACAGACAGCATTGCATCAGACTGGGAATTCATGCTGGGCTGCTCACCACTTATCCCAGACCTTGACAGCTTCAGCTGGGCTTGCTTGTGATAGCATGCCATCTTGGGACTGTAGTCTCTCCTGAGAACCACAATAACCATGTCTCCACATCCCTAGAGTTCCCACTGACACCTCCTCGTGTGCAGCTGGAGGGCTGCAGCAGCATAGTACTGACACCTAGGGGTCCTTCAGAGTCCCTCTGCCCTGGCCTACAGGGAGTACTGCCCCCTGGGGAAAGGCCAGCACAACACACCAAAAGGACGGTGGGCTGGAGACAAAGGAAACCAAAGTGTGTGCTTTCCAGAGTCTGAGAGCTCTCTCCCTCCCTGGGGCTGTGAAAAGTGACTTCACCCTGAAAAGCTGCACAAAGGATGCTCTGCCTTGCCAGCAAAGAGTGAAATCATTCCCATCGATGTGCAACCACTGTGCTTTGGATCATAGGTAGAGAACAAGATCCCTTTCGCCCTCCACACACCACTATGGGCCCAGGTGCTGCTGCTGCCACCAGGGAAGACTGGGGCAGGAGAGCCAGAGGGATGCCTGACTGGATGCCTATGAGTGGAGACTATGACCCCAGAGTAGCATAGCCATTGTATTCAGAGCTCACAGATGAAGAGCAAAGCCCCTCCACACCTCTGAGCCCTGCTGTGACATTGCTGCTACAGAGAGCAGGAGAGCCTGAGAGCTAGGTGTTTTGGGCTATACCATAGCCACTGCCAACACTCAGGCACTGCTTAAGACCCAGAGGATTGTCCCACAACTGTTACTGAAAGTCCTTCACTTACCTGGTAACTCCCTGCACCTGATCAAAAACTACCACCTCCGGCTTAGTGCCTGTAGCTCAGCGGCTAGGGCTCTAGCAACATACACTGGAGCTGGAGGTTCGAGCCTGCTCGGGCCTGCCAAACAACAATGACAACTACAAAAAAAAAATAGCCAGGCATTGTGGCGGGCACCTGTAGTCCCAGCTACTTGGGAAGCTGAGACAAGAGAATCGCTTAAGCCCAAGAGTTGGAGGTTGCTAAGAGTTACGACGCCATGCAACTCTACCCAGGGCAACAGCTTGAGATGCTTGTCTCAAAACAAACAAACAAACAAAAAACTACCACTGCTGAGGGAAAACAGGGCTGGCAGTTTTCTCCCCAAGTTGTCTATTTCTTTGGGAAGAGCCTTTCCTTGGAAGCAAGCCTCTGGCACAACTATACCACCCCTGCTGTAGCGTGTCAGCCACAGTGCACAGCCAGTTGCTGCATCCACTAACTCTCTATAGATGGGCCATGTGGGAGCTGGGGATCTGGGTGCTTTCATGCCCACAAAGGACAGAGACTGCTGTCACTCCTAAGAGAAGGAAGTATGAGTGGCTTGTGAACCCCACAGTTGCCTGACTCTGACAACTTCAGCAAGAAGTTCCTGCTTCTCTTGTCACAGGCTCATAGTGCATCCACCCTTCCTCTGCCTGAACATTCTTCTGGACCAGGAATTTATCCAACACCCACCCTTCAATACCACAGGCCAATATCTGAATTCAGGGAATTAGGGTGAAAGATTGCCAGCCTGGTCTTGGTCTTGTTTCCCCAGGACTCAAACACACCATCCAGGGGATAGGGGACTGAGTATTTCTTAACCTAGTCCACCATCACTGGCACCTGAACACTCTCTCAGGGGTATGATATTCAACTAACACAAATTTCCGGCAACACCACAGTGGATACCTATCTGCACAATCTGAAAGGCATGTGTCTCTCCCTCTCTCCAGTAAGCAGCAGAGTTCCTGGCAGAAAAGAACATGTGAACTGCAAAGCTATCTGTTTTGAGATGAGGGACAAGATTCCAGATAAGAACTCTGACAATACATCAAAACAGCCTGTTGGGGTTCACAACAGCCTGTTTTGATGTCTCCGAAGAATCATAGTAGCTCTCCAGCAATGAGCTCCAACCAAAAGGAAACTTCTGAATTATCAAATATGGAATTCAAAATATGGACCACAAGTAAGCTCAATGGGATACATGAGAAGTTGAAAACCAACCCAAGGAAACCAGAGAAATTATTCAGGATATGAGTGAAAAATTTACTAAAAAGATAGAAATTTTATAAAAACAAACAGAACTTCAAAAAAGAAGTTCTGTCATTTAGGACATTTCAAAATATAGTGGAAAGTTTTAACAACAGACCAGACCAAGAAGAAGAAAGAATTTTAGAGCTTGAAGACAAGGTTTTTGAAATAACCTAGTGATTCAGAAAAATTTTTTTAAAAATCAAGAGAAATGAATAAAGTCTCCAAGAAATATGAAATTATGTAAAGCACCCAAACATAAGAAAGTTAAGTATCCCTGAAGTAGAAGCAAAAGCAAAAGCAAAAGAATGGAAAATCTATTTGAGAGAACAATGGAGATAAACTTCCATTGTCTTGCTAGAGATTCAGATATCCAGATACAAAAAAAGTCACTGAACTTGTGGGAGATTCATTGAATAAAGGACATCATCAAGGCTCATAGTCATCAGATTGGCCAAATCCAAAATGAAAGAGAAAATTCTACAAGCTGCAAAATGAAAATATCAAGTAACTTACAAAGGAATACCTATCAGAATAACCACAGACTTATCAGCAGAAATTTTGCAAGACATAAAAGATTAGATTCCCATCATTTAAACAGGATAACTGTCAACTAAGAATTTTTTATTTTATAAAACTAAGTTTCATAAATGAAGGAGAAATAGTCTTTCCCACACAAGTAAACACTAAGGTGATTTGTCATCACTCTACCTGCCCTACAAGAAATGCTCAAGTGTTCTAAACAGAAAAGAATGGCCAATACTCACTAGTGTAAAAAGAATCAGAAGTATAAACTAACTGCTATTATAAAACAGTAACACAAAGGAGAATACAGAGAAACTGGCAATAGTCAAAATGCCACTAACTAACCACTAAGTGTTAGTACCACTAACACTTATCAATATTAACATTAGTAAATGGTCTAAATGCCTCCACTTAAGAGATATAGATTGGCTCAATGGATTAAAAAAAAAACCCATGAGTCAGATATATTCTGTCTCCAAGAAACCCATTAGCTTGTAAAGAATGTCATAGACTCAAGGAAACAGGTGGGGAAAAATGTTCTGCGCAAATGGAAAACAAAAGCAAGCAGGAACAGCTACTCTTGTGTCACATAAAACATATTTTTAAACTAAAAATGGCAAAAAAAAGGATAAAGATGATCATTATATATACTAAAGAGACCAGTCAGCAAGAAGAATCCTAAATATGTATGTACCTACCACTAGGTACTAAATTAGCTTCCAATTTTTTGAAAGAAATACTACTAGATCTAGAAATAAACAGCAGCATAATAATAGTGGGAGAATTCAATACTCCACCGATGGAACTAGAAAGATTATGAGACAGAAAATCAAACAAGGAACACTGGACTTTAACAACACTATAGAACACACGTACCTATTAGACATTTACCAAACATTGCATCCAACAACTGCAGAATTTACGTTATTCTCATCAGCACATAGAACATTTTCCAGGATAGACCACATTTTAAGCCATAAAACAAGTTGGAGCCAATTTTTAAAAATCATACCCAGACCACAGTGGAATAAAACTATATATAAATTATAAGAGGATTTCTCAAAACTACAAAAATACATGAAAATTAAATAGCCTGCTGCTGAATGATTTTTGAGTCAATGATGAAATCAAGATAGAAGTCAAAAATTTTTGAAATAATTAAAAATGATAACACTAGCTACTAAATCTCCAGGATACATAAAAAGCAGTTCTAATAAGAAAGTTGATATCATTACATGCCTTCATTAAAAAGTCAAAAAGATCACAAATTAAAAACCTAATGAAACACCTCAAGGAACTAGAAAAATAAAAAATAAACTGAACCCAAAGCTTACCAAAGACAAGAAATAACAAAAATGAGAGCAGAACTAAAAAAAATCAAAAACAATGACAAAAAACAAAAACAAAAACATTACAAAGGCTCAATGAAATAAGAAGTTAGTTCATTGAAGAGATAAATAAAAACAAGAGACCACTAGCTGTATTAACTAAGTAAAGAAGAGAGAAGATTCAAACAATTTCAATCAAAAATGAGAAAAGAATAGTTAACATTAACACTATAGAAATATAAAACATCACCAGAGACTGCTATGAACACCTCTGTGAAGATGATTTAGAAAATCTAGAGAAAATGTGTGAATTTTGGAAAACACACAACCTCCCAAGCCTGAATCAGGAAGAACTAGAAATCCTGAACAGAATAGTAGTAAAACTGAAATAATAATTAAAAAACTCCCAACAAAAATAGCCCAGATCAGATGGATTCATACCTGAATTCTACCAGAACTACAAAGAAGAAATACTACCTATTCTATTGAAAGTGTTCCATAATATTGAGAAGAAGGGAATCCTTCCTAATTCATTTGATGAAGCCGGTATCACCCTGATACCAAAGCCAAGAAAGGACACAAGAAAAAGAAAACCACAGTCCATATTCCTTATGAGAATACATGTAAAAATCCTCAACAAAATAAAGCAATCGGAATCCAACAGTACATCAGAATTCACCATGGTCAACTGGGTTTCATCCAAGGATATTTCAACATATACAAATCTATAAATGTGAATCACCACAGAGACATAAGCAAAACAAAGACTATATGATCATCTCAATGATGCAGAAAAAGTATTTGATAAAATCCAGCACTGCTATATTATTAAAACCCTTACTAACTAGACATAGAAGAACATACATCAAAGTAATGAAAGCCATACATGGCAGACCCATAGCTAACATCATACTGAATAGGGAAAAGTTAAAAACATTCTCCCTAACAACTAGAACAAGACAAGGATATTCAATTGCACCATTTCTATTCAACATAATACTGGGAGTCCTAGCCAGAGCAATCAGGCAAGAGAAAGAAACAGAGGCATCCAAAACAAAAAAGGAGGAAATTAAATTATCTGTTTGCCAATGATAAGCTCTTATACCTAAAAAACCCTAAAGACTCCTCCAGAAGACTCCTAGGATTGTTAAATAAATTCAGCAAAATCACAGCTTATGAAACTAATGTGCAGAAATTAGTAGCATTTCTACACACTTATAACAGCCATCCTGAGAATCTAATTAAGAACTGATGGGATCCAATTAAGAGACCTTGGAATATACTTACCCAAGGAGGTAAGAGATCTCTACAAGGAGAACTATAAAACACTGATGAAAGAAATCATAGATGACACAAATGGAAAAGCATCCCACCCCTGTGGACAGGTAGAATCTACACCATTAAAATGGCCATACTTAACAAAGTAATTGACATATTCAATGCAAATATAATGAAAGTACCAATGTCATTTTTCACAAAATTTTAAAAAAGATCTTAAATATCATGCAGAATCATAAAAGAGTTCAAATAGCCAAAATAATCTTAAACACAAAGAACAAATCTGACATTAGTAGACTTCAAATTATGCTGTAAGGATCAGTAACCAAAACAGCATGGTTCTGGTCTAAAATTTAGGTCTATAAAAGACATATACCAAGAAAACAGAACAGAGAACCCAGAAATAAAGCTATTTAACTAAAACCAACTGATAGTTGTCAAAGCAGACAATATACGCTGGGGAAAGGAAACCCTATTCAATAAATGGTGATGGAAAAATTAATTCAAGATGGATAAAAGACTAAATGTAAGACATACTACCATAAAAAATTAGAAGAAAATGTAGGAAAAATTTCTCTAAACATCAGTTTAGATGAAAAATTTATGAGTAGCTCGGGGTCATGATGGGCAGCAAGATGGTGTCTGCAAGCAGGGTCATCCAGGTAGTCAATCCGCACACTCCATTAATACGATTTCCTGACAGAAGAGACAATCCTAAACCCAATGTATCAGAAGCTTTGAGATCAGCAGGACTACCATCTCACTCTTCTGCAAATTTCCAGCATTCTAAGGGAAGTAAATCACCAGATTTGCTGATGTATCAGGGTCCACCAGACACTGCAGAAATAATAAAAACATTACCTCAGAAATACAGAAGGAAACTTGTGTCTCAAGAAGAAATGGAATATATCCAACGTGGAGGTCCAGAGTAATCATTATGGCTGCTGTTTGTCATCAGACAAAAGAATTACCTTTATAATAAATGACTTCCAAATTGAAAAAGGAGAAATTGTATATTGAACAACTTTAATAAATATTGTGTTAAAAAAATGACATAGAAAATTTAGATGGACACTTGTAGCTCCTAATTTATGTATTTTGGTCAGCTTCTTCATAAGCTTACCTAAATGTTTATATACTTTATACTTATTAAAGTATACCTTTGTAAATGTTAGCCTATTAATTTACTCTGGGTTATCAAATATGACCAGTGTTGAACGATTAAAAGCAATTAAAAAGGCACAGTATCTAAAAAAAAAAAAAGAAAGAAAGAAAGAAAAATTTATGAGTAAGACATCAAATGCAAATACAACACCACCAACAACAAAATAGATGGCATTTGATTAAACTAAAAGCGATCTGCATAGTAAAGAAAATAATCAACAGAGTAAACAGACAACATACAAAATGAGAGAAAATATTCAAACTATACAAAGGGCCAATACAAAGAATCCACGAATTACTAACAAATCAGCAAGAAAAACATAAGCAACTCCATCAAAAAGTGACTAAAGACATGAACAGATGTTTTTCAAAAGAAGTTAGACAAATTGCCAACAAACATATGAAAAAATGATCAACATCACTAATCATCTTGAAAATCCAAATTGAAACTTCAATGAGATACCTCCTTACCTCTGTTAGAATGGCCATAAAAGTGATTTACATGATCTATTCCTTTTTAATACAATTATTTTTTATACTTTTTTAATTTCAAAATACATAATAGATACATGTATTTCAAAATACATACAAAGTACAAATTATTTTACATAAGGCTTAAGTCCTTATGTAAAGCTAAATTCCAGGGCTTTTAGTGTACCCATCACTAAAATAGTATTCGTTGTATCCAACTGGTACACTGTACCCAAATGGGGCCTTCACCCCTCCCAAAGGCCTTTACATCTGGGTATATACCTAATAGAGGAATTGCAGGATTGAATGGCAGGTCTACTTTTAGTTCCTTGAGTATTCTCCAAGCTTCTTTCAAAAAGGCCGTATTAGTTTGCATTCCCACCAACAGTGTAGAAGTGTTCCCTTCTCTCCCCATCCACACCAACATTTGTAGTTTTGGGATTTTGTTATGTGGGCTAATCTTACTGGAGTTAGATGATATCTCAAATAGTTTTGATTTGCATTTTTCTGATGATTAAAGATGATGAGCAAGAGACTTGAACAGAAACTTCTCTGAAGAAGATAAAATCCACTTTTCATTACACATCACAATCTGATCGAGAAATGGTTCGACATTGTTGTGTGGAATAAGAGAAGACAGCACTTGGAAACAACAACTGTTCCAATTTTTGGTCAGCTCATGAAGCACTCACTTATCAAGCTTTTTCACTTTTCTAATTTGCTTCAAATGCCAATCGACTGTGGAATGGTTAACAGTGAGTTCTTTGGCAACTTCTTGTGCAGTTGTCAGAGAATCACCTTCTATGATTACTCTCAGTTGGTCATTTCCACTTCCAATGGACAGCCACTAGGCTCATCTTCAAGGCTCTTATCCCCTTTGCAAAACCTCTTGCACCACCACTGTATGTTCATTTGCAGTTCCTGGGCCAAATGAACCGTTGATATTGTGAATTGCCTCTGCTGCTTTATGACCCATTTTCAACTCAAATAAGAAAATTGCTTGAATTTGTTTGTCTAATATCATTTCCATAGTTCAAAATCAATATAAAATAAACAGCAAGTAATTAGTCATTAGCAAAGGGAGACACGCACATTAAAATGATGTATAACATAACCACATTATTAAGAATGTATTCCAGTATCAAATAGCAAATTTCAACAATGCAAAGCCTGCAATTGCTTTTGCACCAACCTTATAAAACATTGCTGAAATAAAGCAGACACAAGTAAACGTTAAGGTATCTCATGTTCATGGTTTTGAAAACTTACTATTAACATACTTACTCAAAGTGACCTACAAATTCAATGCAATCTCTATCAAAATCCTTATAACATTTTTGCAGAAATAAAAAAATCCATGTTTAAATTGATATGGAATCTCCAGGGGCCTCTAATTGCAAAACAAATCTTGACGGAAACTGTTAGTAATTTAGAAGTCTCACATTTACTAATACCAAAACTTGCCACAAAGCCACAGTAGTCAAAATGGTGTGTGATACTGGCATACAGACATATAGACAAACAAAATGGAAATAAACCCTTATGTATATGATCAAATGATTTTCAAAACAAGTGCCAAGATCATTCAATGCAATGGGGAAAATACAGTCTCTTCAACAAATAGTGTCAGGAAAACTGGATAACCACAAGCAAAGGGATGAAATTGGACCCTTATCTTATATCAAAAGTTAATTGAAAATATGTCAAAAACCTAAATATGAGAGCTAAAACTATAAAACTCTTGAAAGAAAAAGTTGAGGAACACTTTCATAACATTAGGTGTGTCAATAATTTTTAGTCTGATACTGAAAGCACAGATATCAAAAGAAAAAATAGATAAACTTAGACAAATGAATAATTTTTGTGTATTAAAGGAGACTTTAACAAAGTGAATAGAGTGAATTCACAGAATTGGAGAAAATATTTTTAAATCACTGATCTAATAAGGGATTAATATCCAGAGCATTTAGAGGCCTCCTAAAACTTAAAAACAACCAACCTGATTAATAAGTGTACAAAGAACTGGAATAGACATTTCTACAAAGAAGATATACAAATGGCTAATAAGCCCATTAAAAGGTGCTCAACATCATTAATAAAGAAATGTAAATCAAAATCACAGCCAAGTATCACCTCACATCCATTTAGATGGCTATCACATTTATTAAAAAACAACAATAATAACAACAACAACAAATCAGAAAATAACAAGTGTTGGCCAGAATGTGGACAAATTGGAATGGCTGTACATTGCTAGTGGGAATGTAATGGTATGGTAATTCCTCAAAAAAATGAAATCTAATATTATCATATGATCTCATATGATATAGCAGTTCTACTTCCAGATATATATCCAAAGTAAATAAAAGCAGGGCCTGGAGCACATATTTCTAGCAGCATTATTTATACTAGTAACAAGATGCAAAAAGCCCATGAATGAATAATCAAAAAGTGGCATATACATACAATGGAAAATTATTCAGACTTCAAAGGGAAGGAAATTCTGACACATGCTGCAAAACAGATGAACCTTGAAGGTATTATGTTAAATGAAGTGAGCAAGTCACAAAAGGACAAATATATGATCCCACTTCTATATGAGGTACCTAGGGAAATCATATTCATACACATAGAAAGAACTTTTAGTTGTCAGAGGCTAGGGGAAGGAGGAAATGGGAAGTTAGTGTTTAAGGGGTACAGAGTCTCAGTTTGGGAAAATGAAAGTAGTTCTGATGGTCACCCAACATTGTGGACATATTTAATGCTTCTGAACCTTATGCTTAAAAATGGCTGAAATAGTACATTTTATGTTATGTATATTTTATCACAGTAAAAAAGCTTACATTGTTTTCTATTATTTTTAAGGATATTTTACTATTTCATTCGTTGAGGGACAAATGAAGAAAATCCAACAAGAATAAGCTTTGACAAGAATCCAACATACTCAACACTAATATGAAACCAGTAGATGAATAAATACCCACCCACATAAAAGAAAAAACGTAATTAAACTCAAGTGGAGGGGAGGAGAAGGCAGAGGAGGAAGGGGGATTGGTGTGCTCTCACTTAACAGACATAATGTAAGGGTATATGGCTCACTTCCTGGGTGAGGGGCACAACTACAACTTGGACTCTACCTAACAAATGCAAACAATGTAACATAATCATTTATACACTAATATTAATTTGAAATTAAAAAAGGAATAAACTGTGAAAATATTCTGAAGAGCAAAGACTCTAAGCTTGGAGAAGAGTTTACGATTTGCTTCTGAAGGATATGCACTGCAAGGTCACATTCATGGTAAGTGTATAACAAAATGTCATACCTGAGTCGCTCAATTTAGCTACCTTATTTCCTTGAATTTTAATTTTACATAAAATTCCAAAAACAATAACATTAATAAAGTGTAAATTCTAATGCATCACTGAATTTTATACATCAGTTTTGTTGACTTTAAAATTAAAATTTCACATAAGACGGTAAATTGGAATGAAGTGTTTTTCTGTGTTCAAATAGAAAGATAGGACTCTATAATGAACAATTTAAGTATTTATGATATTTTAAAATCAGTAAGTTCATAAAGTTAAAAAGTTACAGTAAGCTAAGGTTAATTTATTATTGAAGAAAGAAATTTTTTTTGTAAATTTAGTGTAGCCTAAGTATACAATGTTCATAAAGTCTACAGTAGTATACGTCAATGCCCTAAGTCTTTCCATTCACTCATCACTCGTTGACTTCCAGTCCTGCAAGCTCCATTCATGGTAAGTGCCTATACAGGTGTGCCATTTTTAAATCTTTTATACTATATTTTTACTATACCTTTTTTATGTTTAGTACACAAATACATACCATTGTGTTATAATTGCCTACAACATTCAGCACAATATTGTGCATAAAGGTTTTTGACCTAGGAGCAATAAGCTATAACATACAACATAAATAGCTAATAGGTAATACCACCTAAGTTTATGTATAGTTCGACCCAAATTATAAATGGCAGAATGGGACAAGTTAAGGTCACCTGGGTATATGGCTAAACTTTAAGATTTTCCTTTGTTTTCATAATCCTATGAAGCCTGTAGGCTAAATTTTGGGTAAAGCAACCTGTTCCCATTGGAGTTTGGTTCTAAAAAGCTTGTATCCCTTTTTTTCATTTCTTAAAGTCTCAAATAAGTTGTTTTAGTTAGCTCAGAGGTTTATATTTCAGTTAAGTCTGGCTGGAAAAATAAGCCTCCAAAAGGCTTAAATTTAATAACAGATTTATTTTAACACAAGCCAAAAAGTCAGAAGATTCAGAGTAAACACAGAAAAAGATGGAAAGATTCTGAGGTTAGAAGCTGCTACATGCCATCATTCAGGCTGCTTACCTCTATGGTTGGGTTAGGAGCCGCGACATGCCATCATTCAGGCTGCTTACCTCTATAGTTGCAGTTAAGAGTAACAGGGTCAGAGAGTTTTGGATAATTCCCATAATGGTCACAAATTACACTTGGTGTAATTTGCCTATAGGTTTAAGAATGTGCTCGAAATTAGGCTATGCATTTTATTTTATTTTATTCTTTTTAGAGATAGGGTCTTGCTCTGCTACCCATGCTGGAGTGCAGTGGTGTGATCATAGCTCACTATAACCAAAAACTCCCAGGCTCAGGTGATCTTTCCTCCTCAGGCTCCCAGGTAGCTACAGCCATGTGACCCACCCCCAGATATATATATTTTAAGTTTTTATAGAGATGGGGTCTCATTTTGTTGCTCAGGCTGGTCTTGAGCTCCGGCCTCAATCAATCCTCCCACCTCAGTTTCCCAAAGTGCTGGAATTGCAGATGTGAGCCATTGCACCTGGCTGGGCCATAAATTGTGTGTGTGTGTGTGTGTGTGTGTGTGTGTGTGTGTGTGTGTGTATGCAGCAGTGGTCCCATAGAGCTTGGCATGGCTTAGAATTTTGAACATCCTATTCCATTTCCTATTAACCTCTTCAGAGCAAAAGAAAATTCTATAAGCCTTGTTGAAATGTCAGAAGTTTGGCTCAGTATCTTCTTTTACAGTGTACCTGGCACAGGGGTACTTTTAAAAATACTTAGTTGTCTGACCTGTGACCAAATTTTCCCTAGTTTGCGCTGAAATTTTCTTGAGAGTAGCAGGCACCCTAGTGGGATCTTGCCTACTTTCTCCCACACAGGAGAATTTTCCCTCAGAGACCAAAGTCTCTCGCAGATAGTAACAGAAGACATATACAGAAGTATTCCTAGTAGCATTTTTTTTTTAAAACAGCAAAACACTAAAACCCATTTAAATGTTTCCCAATAGTAGAATGAATAATTGATCTGTGGTATATTAATTCAATAGAAAATTATGGAGTAGTGTAACTGAACAAATTTCAACTAGATACGTCACCATGGATGAATCTTTAAAATAATGTTGAGCAGAAGAATATGTCAAGTCAGAGGGAAGAATGGCATTGTGTGTTTAAATACATGTATTTTAAATGGTGAAACCATAAAGAAAGTCAAGGGAATGACTAACATAAAATATGCATTAACATCAACAAAATGATGGCTTTTTTCCTCCACAGAAACATCAACAAGCAGAAACCAACTTTATCAGAACTCTGGAAAATAGTCAAAGACTTCCAGCAACCAAGCAGACTCTAGATCAAGAAACAGACAACTTAAAGATGGTAGGAAAGCATTGTGAGACTTTAACTTGCCCTTGCCCATTCTGGCAGCCTTGAAGAGAGAGGAGGACCTATTCCCAGCAAGGACGTTGGTCCCAGGGGGAGCAGAGCAGACTTTACTGGCAAATTATTGTGTATGTAAGCTCTAAACTTTCCACAGGCTACCTGCTGCACTGATGCAAGGTTTCTTATCTGTTTCACCTAACTCAGAACTCTGCTTGAAGAAAACCAAGAACATTGCTGGAAAAAAGTTCAAGGTGAACTAACCACATCCTTAGGGTAAATAATGATAGTTGAGACATATATCAGACTACCTAAGCCCTGGGAGCAAAATCTGGGGGAAATTTCTTCAGGAAATTTGAATACTCTTTGAGTTTTATTATCAACTTAACTAATAGCTCCTGCCCCCAGCAGCTGAGAACACCAGACCAAAGTGCACCAGCAGGGAATCCACCTACATGGGTATCTTTGGGGTGGCCTCATTGGGCAGGATCAAAAATGTATAACAGTTTGAAGCCTGGGGCAAGCTACAGAACTTTAGGGATTTATCTCTGGTAGTAGACTGAAAACAAGTTATTTAAGGACATCCTGATGTCTCTCAATCATATGAGTTATTTGGGACTTATCAAGGACAAGAAGATTCTATTGAATGTCTTTTTCAAGAGCCCTATGGACTCCTAAAAGTAAAATGTGTGCCATGATTACTATTAGCAATGTCCGTAACTCTGGGAAATAAGAAGCGTCCTAGTAAGGCTTTGCATCATGACCATAGTATATGTGGAGATAGGCGACTTTGATTTGTACTTTTGGTGTCTATGAGGCAAGAGAGTCCCAGGGTTATTTTCTTTTTTTCTAATTTTCTTTTTTTTTTCTTCAAAGGGGATAATTTTTAGGTAATGGCCTATAGTTTATAAATAAACACGAAGATGGAACCCGTTGTTGAGCAGAGCATCCAGTGCTGAGAGGATTGCCTGAAGTTTGAGGCAAGTGTGCTTTTGGGGGGCTCTCTCCTTTATTAGGGACATCCTAGCTAAGGGGTGGAATCATGTATGATGGGTAGCAGTGCTGTTCTCGTAGCCTACCAACTCCCATTGCTAGTCACATAGTTAATACCAAAGAGCTTCCCAGAAAGTCAAGAGGTCAAGGGAGGTGATGACGACCTCCAGGACCCTGGCATCTGGCAAGGGACTGGTGACACGGGAAGTCACCATCTGCTTCAAGTGGACTGTACCAGAGGGCCCAGGTTGGGTTCCATCCTTTCTTAGGGAGGCCTTGGTAGCTGGAACAAATTTTTAGGGTGCTGTTTCCATTACTCAAAGCATAATGGGCAGCTGGATGTGGAGGATCACAGGTTCAGAGTCTGTGAAAGCCTCTACTTTCAAGAAAGCACTGTAGAAAGCCCTGTAGGTAGCCAATCATTTTTTGTTTTCACGGTGTATGGCATGAGGCCAAGAGAAGCAATGTCTTGTATCAGAAGCCCTCAAGGTGACTCATGGCCATCCTGGATGGTCCAGAGACCCAAGGAGGCATCACAACAGGTCACCAAAGCCTCCACAGTGAAGGAAGTATCTTAGGGCAATCACAGGAGTGCCTGTCAACTTTAATTTAGAAGTAAAATTTATAAATAAGGAGTACCACCAGCACCCCAAAGTACTAAGAAATATTGGACATAAAAGGCTGGCCCTTAAAGTGTGTATTACATAAATCTCCTTGGATATGAACATCCTCTGCAGAGATTCTGTGTGATGACAAATTTGTGGGGGCCCATGGAGGTAATCTGGAGAGCTGGATTATGTCCCTTCAAGGTAGAGGCAAAGAATAGCAGAGATGCTATTGAAATAGGCACTAAACGGAACATGTTAGCTAAATCCACAAGAGCAAAATGATTACCAGCTGTTGATTAAATAAAATCAGCAATTGTAATAATATTAGGGATTGGAAATGGGAGCTGATGGATGGGACCATAGCATTAAGGTTGTGGTAATCTATCATAAGGTCCCCTTGATATACAGATATTTGTTTCAGAGTTGGGAATAGAGAAAACTCAGGCTACTAAACAGGCAGTAGAGATAATCACCCATTTATTAATTAGCCTTTATGTAATTTGTTTGAATCCTTGAAATCCTCATTTCAACTTACATTAGGTCATATTAACTATTATGACTGGCAGGTCGTTTGGTCCCATTTTATTAAGCCCATTTGCAAGAGCCAAAGACTTTAATTTTAATTTATTATTTATTGTGTCAGAGCATCCTTGCCTAATATAGAGTATGTCAAGTTTAGGCAAGATTACAGTTAAAGTGAGGCATATTCCTTTTAAAAAATTTTACATTTAGTTATCTTCTCAAGATTATTAGAGTGTGTGATTGTAGTGGAATCCCCAGGTATAATTAAAATTTGAACCCCAGTCTTGATTATGTTTATAAATTTTTGACAGTCTATGTCATAGAAACACAAAAACCTTTATTATCTTTTTGTTATATAGATTGCTTTATGTATAAATTAGCGTATGAACTTTTAATTTCAAACTGGACCAAATTATGGAAAGCATGCTATATGTATCTATTTATTATCTATTTTTCTTAAAATATTATATATAAAGATTTTAATTACTCTTAAATTTTCTCTGGTATCTAGAGCAATGATTTTCAAAAGGTGTGCTATAGGAGGGGATCTGAAATGTGTCACAAAAATTTTTAAAGATCATTAAATTGTTTTTGAAAGATGTTCCAAACATAGTAAGTATATTCTTTTTTTTTTTCACTTTTTTTTTAGACCAATGTAATTTAAGTGAGTCATGGAAGTTTAACTGTAGGTTCAAGTGTGCCGGCAGATTAAAAAAAAGGGGGAGGAGTTGGAAAATACCTGATAGAGGTTTGTTCATAAATCAACAACTGATCTGGGGCAAGCATTGTTGTGCCCGAATTATGGCGTCACACAGGCCCTTTCAGCATGTTTGCTAGACCGGCTATTTGCTAAGTTCGACCTTTTATTCTTGGATTTATAGCAGCATAAAGCAACTCCCTTCTTCCCTTCTTTTCTTTTTTGTTTTTTTTTTTTTTTTGGTTTGTTTTGTTTTAAGCTTTTTAGCCTCCTGAAGTCTGAGCTTTTAGTTCCCTCTCTGGTTGGTTAAAGGGAAGAGGGTGGAGGGCGGGGTGCAGAGTGTCTCCTTCAGCAGTGAGCTCTCTCTGGAACTGAACCCCTGGCCTAGCCCCCAGGTCATCAGTCTCCTCTCCCCTTTTCCCTTTAAAGGAAAATCTTTACAGTGCATTGTATTCCTAGGCCAGGGCTAACAGAACTCCTTTGTTTCCTCTCTTTTCTTCAGGATGTTTGCTGCAATCTCCTATGGTATCAAGTAGCCCCCTGTTGTTTTCTCCACAGAGACTATTACCCAAAAGCACTGGAGGTCACCTTTGTGGGGAGTAGCCTTGTAGGCACTGCTTCCCTTTCCAGAGTGTCCCACTGGGCCTTTGAGAGGTCAGGGGATAAAGAGCCACTGCAGAAGAAATGCAGCCACAAGGCGGTGTCTCTCACAGGAGGCAGGTGAAGCTGCTGTGTGGGGGTCAGGCAATGGAGTAGTGTCCTGTCACTTCTCTGTTAGTTCGGGGGACTCTCTGCTCCCCTGGAGCCTGGTATCATCTGAAGGATGGAGTAGAGTCCACCATGCTGTCTGTCTGTCAGCACCAGAACATCACATTGATAGCAGACCCAGTCCTGACTGCTGCTGAGAGCAATACTTCTGGCCCCAGGAGCAACACACCCTCCAATAGCAACCGGCTGTGTGGGGTCCCCATGACCCCAGCTCAAGTCACACACCCTCTTACACTGAGACCCACCCTCCACTGATTGTGGGGAACTCATTTGGGAGCAAATCCTCAAAGATCAGTGCCAGCAAGCAGGGGCGCTGTCCAGACCTCCCAGGTCATCTGATACAGAAAGTGGGAAGCCACGGGCAGTGGACAGACACGGGATTGTGACCAAGCTGCAACCACAATCCTACTGACCATGACAATTGTTTTCAATGAAAGTCTATCAACTTAGCTGTCAACTACTGCCCCAGAACCTAAGAGGCCCAGACAAAAGACCACCAGCAGGGGATCCACCTGCATGTGTCCCTTTGGTGGGCAGCCTGCCCATCAGGGCTTAGACTTCTAATTGCAGCACAGCGTCAAGGACAGACCACGATGTGAAAGTTGAAGAGATTTTAGTACTTACCCTGGGGGGTCCCCCGCCCACTCGGAGAGCACACACACAACACACACAAGGAGGTCAGGCTGGGGCGCAGGCAGAGAGAAGAGAAAGCACCTGTGTACCATGCCAATGTCTTTGTTAGGTCCAGGATGTTATCCACCCAGGTTTTCAGAGAGGAGAGTTAATTTGTGGCTTTAAAACAAACAGGCACTGGTTCCAGAAGATTACACTAGAGACAGAGGTTTTTGCAGTTAGTTCGTGGCAAAGTGTCTGAATGGTTCCCTTAAAGGAACAGTGGGAAAGCAGGAGCCCAGCCCACCAGGCAAGAGAAGTGTGTGTTGTTTCTGCTTCTCTGGCCACTTGATGGAGCCATTCCGGCTGGGTATAGTACTGGAACCGTTAAGGCTGACTGAGCCCTTCTAATTTGAGAAAATTAAACCTAACTTTTTAAAATAGATCCTGAGACAAGATAAAAGTATAAGCCCTCACTACAGATAGACAGCCTTACTTTGTCTCTTCCTTTGAAGTGTCTTGGATATTCTTAGTCATGTCTTTCACTGTTTAACTCAAGCATCGAGGATTTAATTTCACATATTGTAGTGTTACTTTCTAGGGTTCCATTTGGTTCTTTAGCAAAACTACTTAGTCGATGTTTATTAAGTTTCTTCATTCTTACTCAGACTGTGTATTTGAAAAATTTCTATTTTTTAATCTTGTTCTTTTAGTTTTTTAGATCAGCAAGTTTTGTGATTATATTATGTTCAGAATGATTGTTCATTGAATATGAACTATAATGGGGTGTCTTCTCTCATCTTTAGCCATTTATTTAAAAAATACATAATGAAACAATTAGAAAATACGGAGAAATAATAAAAGGCAAGCCACTTATAATCTTGCTACCCTGAAGAAATCATGTAATTATATTTTGTTTTTAATTTATTCAAAATCCCATATTGGTGAAAGTCATTCTTTTTGCCACTTTATTTTTAATTATAAGATTAATTTTAATAATGTGAAATTCTTTAGCTAGATTGCTAAGTCTAAGAGAATCTTAATGAAATTAGAGGCTATAGCCAAAGTAATTTAATCAGCAGTGAAACATAGATCCTGACATAGTTTACCATTTAATGTGAACACTGTTTGCTGTAATAGTCTAACAAACATAGTTTTCTATAACAAATGTTATAAAATGTTATATTATAGCTTTTTTTTTTTTTTTTTGAGACGGTATCACTGTGTCTCCCTTGGTAGAGTGCCGTGGCATCACAGCTCACAGCAACCTCAAACTTGGGCTTAAGTGATTCTCTTGCCTCAGCCTCCCAAGTAGCTGGGACGATAGGCACCCACCACAACGCCTGGCTATTTTTTGGTTGTAGTTGTCATTGTTGTTTGGCAGGCCTGGGCTGGATTTGAACCTGCCAGCTGTGGTGTATGTTGCTGGTGCCCTAGCCGCTGAGCTACAGGTGCCAAGCCTAGCTTTTTAGTTTTATGAATCAATAGCCCTTAGAATTAAATATATCACATCTTCCAGTTTTACAAGTAACCTCTTCGACCTTCCTAAATGGTTTGTGACAAAAACTTAATTTGACTTACTTATTCTGTATGTAGAAGAGTGCAGATTTAACCTAAATGTTATGATAAATGCCACATACATATTTACTAATACTTGCTAATACATAGCATTGTAATGGCTATCTAAACATTTTCTTCTATATTTTTTTATTTTTATTAAATCTTAATTGTGTACATTGGTGCAATCATGGGGCACAATGTGCTGACTTCATATACAATCTGAAATATTTTCATTGAACTATTTAACATAGCCTTCATGGCCTTTTAATCACTATATGAAGACATTTATA
>CAUYRH010108472.1:0-45987 GCA_963574655.1 Perodicticus potto
ACTGCTGGCTCAGCACCTGTGGCTCAACGTGCTAAGGCACCAGCCACGCACACCTGAGCTGGCAGGTTCGAATCCAGCCTGGGCCTGCCAAACAACAATGACAGCTGCAACCAAAAAATGGCCGGGCGTTGTGGCGGGAGCCTGTAGTCCCAGCTACTTGGGAGGCGGAGGCGGAGGCAGGAGACTCGCTTGAGCCCAGGAATTGGAGGTTGCTGTGAGCTGTGATGTCACAGCGCTCTATCCAGGGTGACAGCTTGAGGCTCTGTCTCAAAAAAAAAAAAAAAAAGAAAAGAAAAGAAAGACTGCCCCCTGGTGCATCCTAACAGCTGGGGTGGGCCAGGGACTCTGCATGTTAGTTAGCCAGGCTAATTACAGAATCCTGGACTCATTCACGTTTGAGAATAGTTATTCTAGATTGCTTCTTACAGGATCTTTAATTTACTCAAAAGTCACCAAATAAGCTTCAGATTCATCTATTTAAATCTGGCCTCATTTCACCAATGTCTGCATTTGTATAATTGATAAAATGCTATAGGTAGACACTAAAACCAAAAGTGTTTATGATGCACGGTGGTGTGCACTCCCTTTGTGTAAGTACTCCTGGCTGTGTGTGTTTTGTTTGTGAAAAATGCAATTTTTGAAAGCAACAAACACAAATATTAGGTTATGCATAACTAATTACATAAATAAGTTTTCAACCATAACAAATTATATTTCACTTTAATCCAAAATAGACATCTTAAAAGTCTACTGTGAAACTGATGATGCTTTCCGTTATGAGATGAATTGTATCTCTCCACCCTCCACTGCTAAATTTCCTATGTCAATGTCCTGACCCTCAGTCCTTCAGGATGTAACTGTGTTTCAGTGATTTTTCAACTGGTGTGCTGTGAAAATTTTTGAAGATTGTTAATGAAATTATTTTTGAACAGAGTTCAAAGAACAGTAAGTATATTACCTTTTACACTCTTTTTTTTTTTTTTTTTTGAGACAGAGTCTCACTTTGTTGCCCTAGGTAGAGTGCTGTCGTGTCATAGCTCACAGCAACCTCAAACACTTGGGCTTGAGTGATCTTCTTGCCCCAGCCTCCCACGTAGCTGTGACTACAGGCACCCATCACTAAGCTTGGATAGTTTTCCTATTTTTAGTAGAGACAGGGTCTTGCTGTTGCTCAGGCTGGTTTTGAACTCCTGAGCTCAAGTGATCCTCCCACCTTGGCCTCCCAGAGTTCTGGGATTACAGGTGTGAATCACCTTACCTGGCCTGCTGTTTGTTTTTTGATCAACATAATTTAAGTGTGCTGTGGAAGTTTAACTACAGGTTCAAGTGTGCCACGAGATAAAAGAAGTTAAAAACACTGCTGTATTTGGAGATAGGACCTTTAAAGAGGTCATTAAGCTTAAATAAGGTCATTAGGTCATTAGGGTGGGATCTAATATAATCCAACTGGAGAAGTTAGAACAGACACATACAGAGGACAGACCAAGTGAAGACAGGGGGAGAAGATGTCTTTCTACAAGCCAAGGAGTAGAGGCCTCCCAAGAAATCCACCCTGCTGACACCTTGGTCTTGGACATCCTGCCAACAGAAAATAAACTTTCGTTGCTGAAGACCCTCAATCTGTGGTACTTAGTTACGGCAGCCCTTGGCAAACGAATGCCCTTTCTGACAATAATATATTAAAACTATAATTCACAGGAAAGTGGAGGAAAAGGGAAACCGATATTTGAAAGGTCGTTGTGTGTGGGCGATGTCATAGCACATCTCGAAGAAATGACGATGAGAAACCCACCATCATGCGGGCCCGCGTGGTCAAATCCATTTGGACAGATACAAACCTATACAGTTCCTGGGCCCCGCAGAGAAGGGCACATAGGCATACGGATGCCGCCCTTGGGCATTCTCGGGAAAGAAGCGCTCTGGCTGGAATTCTTCAGGATTGGGGAAGTATCTGGGATCTCTGTGCAATGCGTAGGGAATGATGACGACTTCGGTGCCTTTTAGAACTTTGAAACCCGCTGTGAAGAAGCAGGCAATGATGTGTCATGAGATTGGACCAAGGCGGACATTAGGAAAACTTCACTGTCCCTCCTATTTTAATTATAGAATATTTACCCACTATGCAGTCTTCATTAAGAGTCCGGCCAAACAAAGGAACAGAAGGAAAAATGCGAAGGGTCTCCTTAATAACACATTCCAGGTATTTGAGTTTCTTCAGGTCTTCGGAGGTAACAGGATGATCAGACTTCCCTGATTAACACAAGAAGATGATAATGAAAGAACTCCCTGAGCAGTAGAGACAGCGAAGAAGAGAATGTGAATCAAAGCACTGATGCTAAACTCTGGCAGCTAATGTGGAAAATCTAATGTCATGATAAGCAAAGTAAAAAGAGATCCCATGTGGGCCCGGCGTGGTGGCTCATCCCTGGAATCCTAACACTCGGAGGGGAGGCCAGGGCAGGAGGATTGCCTGACCAGCCGGAGCAAGAGTGAGACCCCATCTCTACTAAAAAGAGAAAAAGTAGCTGGGCATTGCGGTGGGTGCCTGTAGTCCCAGCTACTCGGGAGGCTGAGGCAGGAGGGTCGCTTGAGCCCCAGAGTTTGAAGTTGTCGTGAGACGTGAAGCCACGGCACTCTACCCAGAGTGAGACTCTGTCTCAAAGCAAAAAAAATAAAAATAACAGAAAACAAAAGTCAAGATAGTGGAGATGAGAGAAGATAACGGCAAGCCTGGGACACTGAGACCCCCTGTTGACATCAGCCTAGGACTCTTTTCCAGGTTGCTTCTGATATAATGGAAATTTATCTCCTATCAGCATAACACATTTTTTCCCTCCTTTGTGGCCACAAGGGGTCCTACAACAAATGCCTTCCTTCACCCCCCAAATAGCTTCGCCTAGTACTCTGTGCCCCCAAACAGCATCTTCTTCACCCACTCACATGCAGAGCCCGTGACTCTCCAGTGTTTACTGTGTCTGCTCCCCTCAGGGACAGTAATGGCATTCTGTGAGTCCCAGCATCTGGCCCCAGGCAGGCGAGGTGACTGGCGACTGTATGAGAATGCATGGACAAGGGGCAGCAAAGGGGACGGGCACTGGGGAGGCCGCTGTATGAGAGCAAAGGCTTCCGCACACAGAGCCTTCCTGCTGGTTACACTGTGTTTACAGCGGGTGCCACTGCTCTGCCTCCCTGAGCCAGAATGATACCGGCTTCAGCGCACTTAACACCCGCAGTATAAGTAGGCAAGAGGCCAGACATACCAAACACTTCATCCAACTCATTGTCCACTTTTTTCTGGACTTCTGGGTTACAGCCCAATAGGTATAGGGACCAGTTTATTGCAGCTGCGGTTGTATCGTGGCCCTACAATTGGAAGGGAAATAGCAGCTTAAAAGGCAGAGTTATAGATAATCCTGAAAGAACTTAAACTAAACCTTCCATTTAATCCCACAATCCCATTACCAGGGATCTACTTAGAAGGAAAACATCGTTTTATCATAAGTATGTTTAGATTGGCTCGAAGCAACCCAAATGTCCACAGCCCAGGAATGAATTAAAGAACAGGGGTATATGTAACCCACAGAGTACTATTCAGCCATAAAATGATGGAGACTTTACATCTTTCATATTAACCTGGATGGGGTTGAAACACATTCTTCTTAGTAAAGTATGGAAAAGCAAGAATGGAAAAGCAAGTGTCCAAGGTTCTCAATATGAAGCCAGTAGATGATCTAATACACGCCCACATAGGAGAAAAACTCAATTCAACTCGAGTTAGGGGGAAGGAAGAAGAGGGAGGGGGATGGGTGCGCTCCTCACCTAATAGGCACAATGTAAGGGCACGTGGCACCTCCTGGGTGTAGGACACAACTACAAGAGGGACTCTGCCTAATGAATGAAAACATTGTAACCTAATTGCTCGTACCCTCACATTAACCTGAAATTTAAAAAGGAGAATTATATTGAGAAGATTAGGAACAACTATAATAACTCAGCTTTGAAATGTCAGTTCGCTGAGATTTGATAGCTGCAGTGAGACTGCAGAACATAATAAATTAATTCTGTACGACACCTTGTCTCTGAGAGAAACCAGCAAAACAATCCCGGGAATGTAGAAGTTCATGCTTCGAGATGACCTTCCGATGTCACATGATGTGGTACCCCTTGCAGGACGTGGCTGGGCAGTGCTGATAAGGGGGCATCCCAAATGAGTTAGACCTTTTATTCTTTTACTTCAGATTAATATGAGGGTACAAATGTTTAGGCTACGTTGTTTTCGTTTCCAAGGTAAGGTTCAAGTTGTAGTTGGACCCTTCACCCAGGGCATGTGCTGAACACCCTCACGTGGTGCACATGAGGTGAGACCCTGACAATTACCCTCCCCCTTCTCCCCTCTATTTTCTTTCCCCTCCCCCTGGCTAGACTATACATGTGTTTTTATTTCCTATGGGCATTTAGTTGTTTATATATTGGTTTCATATATTGTATTGAGTACATTATATACTTGATTTTTCCATTCTTGTGATACTTTACCAAGAAGAATGTGTTTTTTTTTTCTTTTCTTTTTTTTAATGACACACAATCTCACTCTGTCCCCTGGGAAGAGTGCTGTGGCATCATCATAGCAACCTCAAACTCCTGGGCTTGAGCAATCCTCCTGCCTCAGCCTCCCAAGTAGCTGGGGCTACAGGTGCCCACCACTATGCTCAGCTAGTTTCTCTATTTTAGGAGAGGTGTGGGTTTCACTCTTGCTCAAGCTGGTCTGGAACACCTGAGCTCGAGCAATCATCCCTCCTTGGCCTCCCAGAGTGTTGAGATTACAGGTATGAGCCACCTCACCTAGGTAGAATGTGTTTAAACAAAATATGTGGTGAAGTGTCCGTCCTTTTTATGGCTGAACAGTACTCCATGGTATACATATACCACAGTTTATTAATCCAGTCATGGGTTGATGGGCACTTGGGTTGCTTCCACATCTTGATTGTCAATCGAGCAGCAATAAATATTCTGAGCTAGACCTTGGAGGGAAAAAAAGTCTGACGTTCAGGAGCCAAGTTGCCAGATGTGGACTCCTTTGCTTTCTCCCATTTGTAAGGGAGGCTTTACCTGTTGAAGGTGTGGACACCAGCAGGTGCATGTGTAGTTCTGAGGAACATCCTCTACATTGAGACATTAATAAACAGCCTTTTTAACATTCACTGAGTTTTAGGCAAATTTCTAAGTGCTTTGCAGAAACCGACTCAATTAAGCTTCACAAAAACTCCATGAAATACTCTTTACTGTTATCTACATTTTAGACATTAAAAAGAGACGCAATAAAAAAAAGGTTAAAAATGCCTGGCGTAAGCCGGCACGGTGGCTCACACCTGTAATCCTAACACTGGGAGGCCGAGGCCAGTGGATTGCCTGAACTGAGGAGTTCGAGCCCAGCCTGAGCAAAAGTGATATCCTCGTCTCTACTAAAAATAGAAAAACTGAGACAAGAGGATCTCTTGAGCCCAAGAGTTTGAGGTTGCTGTGAGCTATGATGCCACAGCACTCTACCCGGAGTAACAGCTTGAGATTTTGTCTCAAAAAAAAAAGGCCAGGCACAGTAGCTCACTCCTGTAATCCCAGCACTCTGGGAGGCTGAGGTTGGTAGATCACCTGAGCTCACAAGTTCCAGATCAGCCCAAGCAAGAGCAAGAACCCATCTCTACTAAAAATAGAAAAATTAGCTAAGTGTAGTACCAAGCACCTGTAGTTCCAGCCACTCAGAAGGTTGAGGAAGGAGGATCTCTTGAGTCCAGGAGTTCGAGGTTGCTGTGAGCTATGATGAGGCCACAGCACTCTAACCTGGGTGACAGAGTAAGACTCTGTCTCAAAAGAAAAAAAAAAAAAGGTTAAATAACTTTCCCTGCACCAGACAGCTTAGTAGGAAACAGAGGCAGGAACTGAACCCCCAGAGTGGCTGATGACAGAGATGACAAAGCAGAGTAAGGCAAATGCCCCTTGCTATTGCCTGGCACAGTAGCCTGAGGTAAGGGAAATACAACGTCTAATACTGAGGTTCACACCCGGGATGACCTTGGTCTCCACCATTCACTGAGTGAGGCATTAATTCTTCTTTCCCTCCAGCTCACTAGCTCACTTCCATGAGCAAAAATAGTGAGTTATTCAGGGAAAAAAAAATCTATCCAGAAAATCAATAATACTATAACCCCTCTTGGAGCAAGACTTTTTAGGACAAAAAGAAAGAAGATAAATCATCTCTTCTATGGGAGATCTGACTTTTCCGGTTTCCCTACTGTAGCACAAGTGATCATTGTAACATTTCATTTTTTAGGCAGAAATCTCTGAAGCACCTTTTTTTTTTTTCTTTTTGAGACAGAGTCTCACTGTGTTTTCTGGGTAGAGTGCTATGGTGTCATAGCTCAGAACAACCTCAAACTCCAGGGCTCAAGAGATCCTCCTGCCTCAGCCTCCCGAGTAGCTTGGACTACAGGTGCCACAGTGCCTGGCTAATTTTTCTATTTTTAGTATAGATGGTGTCTCATTCTTGCTAGGGCTGGTCTCAAACTCCTGAGCTCAAGGAATCCTCCTGCCTCAGCTTCCCAGAGTGCAGGAATTATAGGTGTGAGGCACCTCTCCTGGCCTGAAGCACATGTTTTATAAAGCAGCTCCTAAATTGAATTGCTTAAGTCTCATTCTGAATTTTTTTTTTTTTTTTTTTGAGACAGAGCCTCAAGCTGTCACCCTGGATAGAGTGCGGTGGCATCACAGCTCACAGCAACCTCCAATTCCTGGGCTTAAGCGAGTCTCTTACCTCCACCTCCCGAGTAGCTGGGACTACAGGCGCCCACCACAACACCCGGCCATTTTTTGGTTGCAGCCATCATTGTTGTTTGGCAGGCCCAGGCTGGATTCGAACTTGCCAGCTCAGGTGTACATGGCTGGCGCCTTAGCCCCTTGAGCCACAAGCGCCGAGCCCTCATTCTGAATTTTTACACATATATATAGTCTGTTAGTCTCTGATACTGGTACCTTACTACATTTTTTTTTACAGGAACTAAACAGAACTCCAGGCAGGGTCTGGCCCATTTTGCTCAGTTGTCTACTGAGTCATGTGGGGATGTCCTCTTGCTAAACAGTTCTAATAGCTCTTCTGGAATTTACAAGCAGAAGCCGGATCCAAGAGTGTAATAGGAGTCTGCTGAATGTCCTGTTTCACCTTGTCTGCTCTCAGACAGGAGACAGGCAGGAGGAAGCAGATACACACACCAGGGTTCAAAAGGGGACACGCCAGGGGGAAAACTTTCACAGTTAAAGGCTGGACCCTGGGCTTGAAGGTGTGCAGGTAACAGCCTGCACCCACCTGGAGGAGGAGGTCACAGTGCTGCAGTTATACCCGGGATGCCTCCTATGCAGCGCAAAGGGGGAAAGAACAAGAATTTCAAAGGATGTTAGAGCTGGAAGACGGACGTCTGATTGTTTTCATGAGAGTAAGAAGTCACTGGTGTGAGATGTGTGTGTGTATGTACACCTGTGTGTACGTGTGTGAGTGTGTACCTGGGCAGGGTGGTGAATGTGATGTCCAAATAATAATAGCCAACATTTGTCATATACTTTTTTTTGATACAGTCTCACTCTGTTGTCCTGGGGTGAGTGCCTTGGAATTGTAGCTCACAGCAACCTCAAATTCTGGGGCTCAAGCGATCCTCCTGCCTCAGCCTCCCGAGGAGCTAGGACTACGGGTGCTCACTAAAGTGCCTGGCTATTTTTAGAGATAGGGTCTCACCCTTCCTCAGGCTGGTCTTGAACTCCTGAGCTCAAAAGATCCACCTGCCTCTGCCTACCAGAGTGCTAGGATTACAGACATGAGCCACCATGCCTGGCCCCATATCCTTCTGTGCATGATTCCTGGTGCGCTTTTTAAAATGGAATTATCATAATTATTCCATGAGGCCTATAGTATTAAAGTAAGGCTGCTGAGCTGCCTGAAATCAGACATCATATGTTAGAGGTGGGATCTGATCCAAGAGCCCACACTTAATACCTGTACATTTCTCAGCTAATTTATTTTATTTATTTATTGTCAGAGTCTTACTCTGTCACCCTGGGTAGAGTGCTATAGCATCATTGTAGTTCACAGCAACCTCAAACTCCTGGGCTCAAACAATCCTCCCGTCTCAGCCTCCTGGTAGCAGGGACTAACATGCCCGGCTAGTTTTTCTATTTTTAGTAGAGACAGGGTCTCGCTTTTGCTCAGGCTGGTCTTGAACACATGAGCTGAAGTGATTCACCTGCCTTGACCTCCCAGAGTGCTGGGATTACAGGCATGAGCCACCACACCAGGTCTTCTCAGCTAATTTAGTTGTCTCTTTTATGCTTAAGATTTCTTTTTAGTAAAGTGCCCTGCTTATAAACATAGCTTAGAACTACCAATCTACAAAACCATCGATCCAGTCCATCCCTTTAACACAGAGATCTGAAAAGATTGGAACCATCTAATGGCTGCCAGTAAGCACGGGGCAGGAGCTCAAGCTAAGGTCAGTGGAGCCTTAGAACCTTGCCCCAAAAGAAGGAATGCAGGAGCCCAGGGGGCACAATCTTTAGTATGTATTGGAAACTCCAGTGCCTTTTTCCTTCCCTGGAGATCACCGTATGGGGCTTTTATTTTATTTCTTGTTTTTTGAGACGGTCTCACTCTGTCATCCTATGTAGAGTGCTGAGGCATCGTGGATCATAGCAACCTCAAACTCGTGGGCTCAAGTGATCCTCTTGCCTCAGCCTCCTGAGTAGCTGGGACTACAGATGCCCCCACCGCACCTGGCTAGTTTTTCTATTCTTAGTAGAAATGGAGTCTCACTCTTGCTCAGGCTGGTCTCAAACTCCTGAGCTCAAGTGATCCAAAGCTATTCTTTATCTTTATTTTACAATTCACTTCTAGATTTTTCCATTTAGAACTGGAACCAGACAAGGTTGTCCTCTATCGCCACTACTATTCAACATGGCGCTGGAAGTTCTCGGCAAATCAGGCAAGAGAGGAAATAAAGGCATCCAAATGGGAGCAGAGGAGGTCAAATTCTTGCTCTTTGCCAATGATATGATCTTATACCTAAAGTACACCAAAGACTCAACCACAAGACTCCTGGAAGTGATCAAAAAGTACAGCAGTGTCTCAGAATATAAAATCAATGTCCACAAATCAGTAGCCTTTGTATATTCCAATAACAGCCAAGATGAGAAGCTAATCAAGGATGCAATTCCCTTCACAGTAGTTTTTTAAAAAATGAAATACCTAGGAATATACCTAACAAAAAAGGTAAAGGACCTCTACAAAAAAAATTATGAAATCCAAAGAAAAGAAATAGCAGAAGATAATAACAAATGGAAGAACATACCATGCTCATGGCTGGAAGAATCAACATTGTCAAAATGTCTGTACTACCCAAAGCAATGTACAGATTCAATGCAACCCCCATTAAAATACCAACATCATACTTTCAAGATTTGGAAAAAATAATTCTTCATTTTGTATGAAACCAGAAAAAAAAAAAACAACCATATAGCCAAGACAATTCTTAGTAATAAAAACAAAGCTGGGGGCATCACCCTAACAGACTTTAGGCTATACTACAAAGACATAGTGATCAAAACCGTATGGCATGGGCACACAGCCACCTGGTCTTTGATACACCAAACAAGAACATACACTGGGGAAAAGAATTCCTATTCAGTAAACGGTGCTGTGGAGAACTGAATAAGCACATGTAAGAGACTGAAACTGGACCCACACCCTTCACCACTTACAAAAATTGGATAAAAGGTTTGGCACCTGTAGCTCAGTGGTTAGGGTGCTAGCCACATACACCAAGGCTGGTGGGTTCAAACCTGGCCCAGGTCTGCTAAACAACAATAACAACTACAACAACAACAAAAAATAGCCAGGCACTGTGGCAGGCACTTGTAGTCCCAGCTACTTGGGAGGCTGAGGCAAGAGAATCCCTTAAGTCCAAGAGTTTGAGGTTGCTGTGAGCTGTGACACCACAGCACTCTACCCAAGGTGACAAAGTGAGACTCTGTCTCAAAAAAAAAAAATGGGTAAAAGATTTAAATCTAAGGCATGAAACAATAAAATTGTGGGGAAAACACTTCAAGATTTTGGCCTGGGGAAAGATTTTATGAAGAAGACTTCCGTAGCAATTGCAACAACAACAAAACTAAACAAACGGAACTTAATTAATCTGGAAAGCTTCTATAAAAATAAGGAGACAAGAATGAAAGCAGATAGACAACCTACACAATGGGAAAAGATATTTGCATATTACAAATCAGACAAAGGCTTGATAACTAGGATCTACAAAGAACTCAAATTAACAACAAAAAATCCAACAATCCCATCTGTCACTGGGAGACATGAATAGAGCCTTCTCTAGGGAAGATATAGGAATGGCTAACATATGAAAAAAATGCTCATTTTCCCTAATCATCAGAGAAATGCAAATCAAAACCACCCTGAGATGTCACCTAGCCCCAATAAGATTAGCCCACATCACAAAGTTCCAAAGCTGCAGATGCTGGTGTGAATGTGGAGAGAGGGGATCACTTTACACTGTTGGTGGGACTGCAAACTCATACAGCCTCTTTGAAAAGAAATATGGAGAAACCTCAGAGAACTCAAATTAGACCTCCCATTTGACCCTGCAATCCCACATACTAGGCATCTACCCAGAAGAAAAAAATCATTTTATCATCAGGACATTCGCACTAGACTGTTTCTTGAAGCTCAATTTACAATTGCCAGAATGTGGAAACACCTAAATGCCCATCGACTCAAGACTGGGTGAACAAACTGTGGTACATGCACACCGTGGAATACTATTCAGCCATTAATAAAGATGGTGACTTCACATCTTTTGTAACATCCTGGATGGAGTTGAAACACATTCTTCTTAGTAAAGTATCACAAGAATGGAAAAGCAAGTATCCAATGTATGGATACTAATATGAAGCCAGTAGATGATCCAAAGCATGCCCAAATAGGAGAAAAACTCCTTTCAATTCAAGCGGCGGGGAGGAGTAATGAGGGATGGGGGGGTGGGGTGCTCTCACTGAATGGGCACTGGGTGGGGGGGTTGGCACACCTTTTGTGTGTGGGACAGACCCACCAGACGAACTCTACCTAAAAAAATCAAATATTTTGACCCGGTTGCTTCTACCCTCACATTAACCTGACATCAGTTTACTTAAAACTAAACAAAAAAAAACCCGGCTTGGCGCCTGTGGCTCAGCGGGCTAAGGCGCCAGCCATGTACACCCGAGCTGGTGGGTTCGAATCCAGCCCAGGCCCGCCAAACAACAATGACGGCTGCAACCAAAAATGGCCGGGCGTTGTGGCGGGCACCTGTAGTCCCAGCTACTTGGGAGGCAGAGGCAGGAAACTCGCTTGAGCCCAGGAATTGGAGGTTGCTGTGAGCTGTGATGACACAGCACTCTCTCCAGGGTGACAGCTTGAGGCTCTGTCTCAAAAAAAAAAAAAAAAACCACAATTCATGTATAGAGAAGTTCACTCTTGGTAATATTTGATACAATATGTAGGTTCCGTTTGTAAATACCCTTTAGAACCATGAACTGGTTACCTCCTCTTCTGCAGGTCTCTTAGCTGGAGCAACTCACAGCAGCGGCTAAGTGGCTTCAAAAGGGAGGTGGGGAGGAAATGGACTTGTGGGTTTGGGAGGTCAGAGGGAACATGGAGCAAAACAGAGAACTGAGAACAATTTCTTGCTGTCCTTCTGCTTGGGAAAAGTCTGACGAATCTTAGGTTTTCTTAAGAAAAAAATGTGTCCACTGTTCTAAGGAACTGGTATGTAACCATTTTCTTAAATTGCACAATTTCTTTTCTTTTCCTGTTTTTTTCAGTCACCGTAGAGACTGTCAAAAATTGCCATTGCTGACCTTATTTCAAGTCATCATGGTGAAGTATTGAGAAAAATTTTCAATTCACAATAATTGCGACTCGGATAAGCCTCATTGGCTATAATACTGTCACTGCACAAAGCTAATGGCACAATTGCTAATTAAAATAGAATGAATTTTCCTTAGTTATATGAAACTAGTATAAAATTTGATTAAATTTTCAAAATAATGCTAAAGATCCTTATTAATCACCAGGATTTGTTTAATGGTATCTGAAAGCTGACCAGTCATGGTGGCCCACGCCTGTAAGCCCAGCATTCTGGGAGGCTGAGGTGGGTGGATCCCTTGAGCTCAGGAGTTCAAAATCAGCCACAGCAAGAGCAAGACCCCATCTCTTCTAAAAATAGAAAAACTAGCTGGGCGTGGTGGTGGGCGCCTGTAGTTCCAGCTACAGGGGCGGGAGGATCGCTTGAACCCATGAGTTTGAGGTTGCTGTGAGCTATGACACCATGGCACTCAACCCAGGGCAGCAGAGACTCTGTCTCCAAAAAAACATAAAAATCTGAAAGCAACGTAGCAGTATAGAATACCTCGAACATGAAGGTGTCAACTTCTTCCCGAATAGCTTCATGACTTAGCTTGTTTCCTTCCTCATCAGTCACACTTAAAAGCAAGTCAAGAAAAGCTCTTCGTTTATTTTTGGAGGAGGCAGAGCCCTTGTCACCTCTGCTGTCTTCTTCATTTGTCCGCATTTCACTGGCCCGTTCAGCAATGACCTGCAGGATTTAAAGGATAGTTACCTGCTTTGGTTTAGATTTTTATACAGCTTAATATTAATAATATATTTTCCCATGAAAATATACTAGCTTCTTTAACTTATTTTTTATAAACCTTTCCATTTCAACAGCACCGTAGTCTTGTGTGAAAATACAGGAGAGTTGCCCGCTAATATTTAGGGCATTGGTGAGACTTTTTTTTTTTTTTTTTGAGACAGTCTCACTCTGTCACCCTTGCTAGAATGCCATGGCATCACAGCTCACAGCAACCTCAAACTTCTGAGCTCAAGTGATCCTCTTGCCTCAGCTTTCCGGACAGCTGGGACTACAGGTGCCCACCACAACATCTGGCTAATTTTTCTATTTTTAGTAAAGACGGGATCTCACTCTTGCTTAGGCTGGTCTTGAACTCCTGAGGTCAAGCAATCCACCCACATTGGTCTCCCAGAGTGCTAGGATTACAAGAATGAGCCACTGAGCCCAGCCTAGTGAAACTTCAAAAAAAATTTTTTTAATGCCATAAAAATTCACAATTTTTAAGTGCTGTTTGGCCGTCTTTCCAACACGAGAACAGGATCATAGTTTCCTGAACAGTCATCTAGAGATCTGAATGAGTTAATGAGGAAAAGTTTAAATGGTAAGGAGCATGTAATCATCACATAATGGGCCAATTATAGATCACTGTTAACTACATACGTACCGTACTGGAGAAATGAAACAGAAAGTTGATGAGTCCATTCTCCCTGTATGCTGTGAGTCCTCTTTCTAGAATGCTGTTTCCCCAGACGCCTGTGTGCCTGGGTCACTCCCAGGTCTCTGCTCATTGTCACACTAAGAAAGAGAGACTGTTCCCCATCACTGCCACCATCGTCCCTAGTGATTGCTAGCTTCTCAGACCTACTTTTTGTTTTTTCCATTTCACTTGCCACCTGTCATTACTTACGTTTACTATTATATTATACTCACTGTTACAATATTTTATTATAATTCATGTTTAGTATATTTCTCTTCCAACTCATTCACATAGTAGCAAATTTTTTCTTGTTCCCAGTGATATATTTACAACTGCAAGTGTACTACTTGGCATATTAAGAATGCACATTACATATTTCCTTTCTTTTTTTTTGACTTTTTTTTATTAAATAATAGCTGTGTACATTAATGTAATTATGGAGTACAATGTGCTGGTTTTATATACTATTTGAAATATTTTCATCAAACTGGTTAACATAGTCTTCACATTTTCTTAGTTATTATGTTAAGACATTTATACTCTACACTTAGTAAATTTAACATGTACCCTCCTTTTTTTTTTTGAGACAGAGTCTCATTTTGTCACCCTGGGTAGAGTGCCGTGGTATCATCATAGCTCACAGCAACCACAAACTCTTGGGTTCAAGTGATCCTCCTGCCTCAGCCTCCGAAGTAGTTGGGACTATAGGTGCTCACCATCACGCCCATCTAGTTTTTCTATTTTTAATAGAGACGGGGTGTCCCTCTTGCTCAGGCTAGTTTTGAACTCCTCCCGCCTTGGCCTCCCAGAGTTCTGGCATTACAAGCATGAGCCACTCCAACTGCCTACATTGGGTTTATTAATCATGGAGTTATCAAAAGTTCTGGAAATGAACAGTGGTGATGGTCACATGACATTGTGGAAATACTTGAAGTCACCCAACTGTATGCTTAGAATGATTTTATTATTATTATTATTATTGGGGATTCATTGAGGGTACAAGAAACCAGGTTACACTAATTGTATTTGTTAGGTATAGTCCCTCTTATAATTGCTTAGAATGGTTATAATGGGAAATTTTTTGTTATGTGTATGTTACCACAATAAAAAAAATTCAGAAACTTACATTGTTGGTAAAAGTATGCAGGATCTTAAGGCCCTTTTTGTGTTCCCATCCTTCCTTAAACATAAGGTACCAAGACTCAAGCCAAAGCCAGGGCATCTTCATCCTCCGAAATACCAAATCACTCATCCTAGAAAAAGGATAAAAATACACCAGTGTTCAAGGTGCATTTCCCGAGCATCTATGTGGTACCTGGCCTTGCTGAAGATAATTGTGGACGTGCTGATGATTTGTCTTAGAGGTTATTAAGAGTTCCAAGCGTGGGCTCTTACACAGCCAGTGAAGTTTAAGAAGATAGCAGTTCTTTAGAGAATAAAGCATACATTACAAAGCATCCTTACTAGACAGCCTTGTGGCCTGTGCCTCTATTTCTTTAGGGAGACCTTCCAATTCCCAAGACTGCCGGGGGGCTTTTGTATCAAAGATTAAGATGAAATTGATCTCTCTCTGTTTTTTGTTTGTTTGTTTGTTTTGTCTTTTGAGACAGAGTCTCCCTCTGTCACCCTGGGTAGAGTGCCCTGGCATCATAGCTGACAGCAACCTCAAACTCCTGGGCTCAAGCGATCCTCCTGCCTCGGCCTCCCAAGTGGCTAGGGCTATAGGCACCTGCCATGATGACCAGCTGATTTTTCTACTTTTTTCTTCTTAGTAGAGACAGGTTCTCGCTCTTGCTCAGGCTGGTCTTGAATGCAGGAGCTCAGGTGATCCCCCTGCCTAGGCTTCCCAGAGTGCAAGGGTTACAAGCATGAACTACCAGGCCTGGAAAGATCTGTCTCTGTTTAAGGCCACTCATTTGTCTGATCACTCCTGTGGAGGGACAGAAAGTAACTGGTTGCCTTCTTTGCAGTGATTTGCAAGCGCTCACTGAATACCCAGCTGCCATGTGGCCATTCCAAGCACCTCCCTCTCCCTTCCAGCTATAAAGCAGAAAGGCCTGGACAAAATTCCTCCTTCAGGGCCAGCTCAGGTGCCAGGACATCAGAACACATTTCCCTTGTGTTGGAGCCCATATAGCCTATGGCTAGGAGGAGCAAGAGTTAGAAGAAATACCTGTGTTGCTCAATCATGGAACACCTGGGTGGAAAGGGCATGGAGAGGGATTTAGCTCTCCTAACGAGCATGAGAGCTCACGAGATGAGAGCAGTAGTGACTTGGCAGTCTCTACACCTGTGGTTTTGAGAGGAGGAGATCAGCCTTATGTGAGGCTGGAGGAGCAGGCAGTCGGGACCATGCGCATTCTATCACGGACCCGCTCACTCTGACTCTGTCTCCTCTCCTGCCTGCAGAACCCCAGCACGGCGTCTCTCTGCTGAAGATCACTAAGCTCTGCTAAAGACTAAGATCTATCTTTCTGAGAAGACTGCTTTACTCTCTCTAAGACTCTCTCTCTCTCTTTCTCTCTCTCTCTGTCTCTCTCTCTCTCTCCAGCTAAAGTAGATAGCCCTCCGGCACCTATGAGCAAGGTAACATAGCGGTCCGCGTCCAGAACCCAGTGAAGCCGGGCCCAAGACCTGGCCAGTCCTGGACCCTGGCAACAAGTGTCAGAAGTGACATATGACGCCCTTGCCACTCCCCCTGTAAAATGTATCTGTTTTCCTATGCACTTGATCTTTCCTGTGTAAGCAGGTATCACGATTCGGAAGTCTGTTTCTTTGTCTGATGCCTGTCTCCCAGGCTGTTCCGCTGCGTACACGCCTATAAACCAGTCAGTACCTTACACAACAACTGGACGATTATAGATGCTCAATAAATATTTTTAAAATGAACTTATAGACAGAATATGTCAAACCTAATCGTGCCCCTACATCTGAATACCCAAATAACTGCAAGCAATTTTAAAGTAAAATCGATTGTTTTATTAAAGAAACAATGTCTGTACTCTGTAGAAAATATGGGAAAGGAGGGTAAATGACAACACAGGGCTGTCTCCAAGGTCACCATCCATCCATACATACGTACATAAGGAAACGGGAAATGCGGCTGAATGTACCTTTGTTTAGAAAATATTAATTACAAATTTCTACAAAATATTTACAAAATAATTCTCTACATGCTGACACTTAAATATAAAAATATTAAAATGTAAAACAATATAAAGTATAATATGAGTTTGTTACTTTTCATGTGTCTGGCGCCCTTGGGGACACATGCCAGACACCACAAGAAAGAGAAGCTCGCTAGGTACACACACAATGATACCCACGGCTAAGATCGTGGTAGAGGGGCTTCTAGATTTTATTTTCTATGAATAACTTTTTAATATTGTAATGGTTATCATACTACAAAAACCCATGTGTATCGCTTGTGTATATGAGCGTGTCTTGTAAGCATCGTTACACACATCATAATCAATCTCATATATTACAAAACAATTTTAAAAGTACAGCATAATCTGAATGTGTCATAATTTATATAACTATTCCTCTGCTGCTTAAAGACATGATTAAACAATGAGGTTAACTTTTTTCTTTTGAGACAGAGCCTCTCTCTATCCCAATGGGTAGAGTGCTGTGGCATCACAGCTCGCAGCAACCTCAAACTCTTGGGCTCAAGCAATCCTCCTGCCTCAGCTTCCCAAGTAGTTGCGACTACAGGCACCTGCCACAATGCCCAGCTAGTGTTTCTATTTTTTAGTGGAGACAGATCTTTCTCTTGCTCAGGCTGGTCTCAAACTCCTGCACTCAAGCAATGCACTCGCCTCAGCCTCCCAGAGTCCTGGGATTACGGGCATGAGTCACTGCACCCGGCCAGTGAGGTTACCTTTCAGTGTAACATTTCATATTGAAACAACAAAAAAGATACGACACAGAAATGATTAGCCAAAATTTTTAAAGCTCAAATTAATAATAATTATAGAAACAGTGGAAATGATTCCATTTACCTATAAACTGCACGGACATACTCGGAATCATCATTCCTCTGAGCACCAATATTCTTCCCCATGGCCGTTTCTGCAGGACATGGTGAGAAGCAACCAGTCAAGCCAGGCACAAAGCTTGTTCCTACTCTGCGGTGGCAGAGGTAAATCCTGCTCTGTTCTTACATGTTTTAGAATTGTTCTTTCTTCCTTTGCTCCCCTTTTGTCTTTCTGCTTCTCCTACCCACTTCCCGATTTTCCTTCCCCATTCCCTTCCCTGTGACTGTCTGCTTAAGGCCTGAGAGTGGCCGCTGCTTCTTGGGAGACTAAGGTCACAGTGGAACCACCGTCCTATCTAATCCCCTCATTTACCTTCCTAAAGGGATGCGATTTTCCATTTGGGCCGTTTAATCTTTACACCATCGGTTTAGAAACAAATCAATGAGACTTACCACAGATGATGTCTAAGGCACAGAGAGTGACGTAAGAGAAGCAGTTAAATGCTTCTTGGTTGACGTGGTTTTCAAGCTTATTCACTAATATATTTGCTTGTTCATTCATGACGTCTAAGAACTCTTCCAGGATGGTAAAGTGGAAAGTAGGCGTCAGCAATTTTCTCCGGGAGCGCCATTTGTTTCCAGTACTGGAAATACAATACACGGTTATAAAAAAAAGAGAACTAACCTCCAAAACAAACAAAGCATAAATCTAGCCAAGGCAACAAAACCCCCTTGAAAGAGTTTAACAGCTTAATTTACAGATTTTCAAATGCTTTGGATGGAATGACAAAGATATATATACTATAGATAGATTAGTATATGCACAAATACCGTAGATCCTCTGTAAGTTGTCCACTCAAAGGACTAAAACGAACTGTCAACATACAGAGGTGGTCACCATACGGAACTAGGCCTCCTGTACAGATATGTACATGGGATTCATGTTTGGTCTATGGAAATCAGGTCAACTTAAAGAGGTGGTCAGTGTAGGAAGGGGTCAACTATGGATATGCATGCAGAGCTAAAAATACAACTATTTTAGGCATTGTTCTAGAATACTGATATTTAATATTTGAAATAGCGCTTCTAAAATTAAAAGTTTTAAGAATTCTTCTCAGGTTCTAAGCTCTGCATTTGTAAAAATAAGAACTTGGGCAGTGTCTGTGGCTCAGTGAGTAGGGTGCTGGCCCCATACACGGAGCGTGGTGGGTTCAAACCTGGCCCCGGCCAAACTGCAACAAAAAATAGCTGGACGTTGTGGTGGGCACCTGTAGTCCCAGCTACTTGGGAGGCTGAGGCAAGAGAATCACCTAAGCCCGGGAGTTGGAGGTTGCTGTGAGCTGTGACGCCACAGCACTCTACAGAGGGCGACAAAGTGAGACTCTGTCTCTAAAAAAGAAAGAACTTTTCTCTCTTCCCTACTAAGACCTTCTTCCTCACGTGATCCTTGACCTCCACTGTGCTTGAGTTCTACAAAGTCCCTATGAGGCTCCTGCCTTCCTCTTGCTGAGACCTCTCTCAGAGGATGGAGTCCTGGTTCTGGGTACCAGCTCAAGGACTGAGGTCGCTGTGATCTCTGATTAGATGTTGGAGATTTCCCTGCTCCAGACATTCCATTGCTCTATCCCTCTGACATCAGGACATCCTAATTCTTCTTGGAACCCCGGGGATAGTCACTATTGAACACCACTGCTGGAGAGCATCGCACACCAGGGCACTTGTCAGGCACAGGTGCGCTGTTGGCTGGACCTTTATTTCCAGCGTTTCTCCTTCTTCCTGAGAGCACAGTCTGGCCATGAGGGATGAGGGGCAACTACCTTGTGTTAATTCCTGAAATAACAAGTTACACATGGGAGGAACCTTCCTTTTCTATGAGGTGTCTTTACAAATGTACACAGACATACCTGGTAAGAAGTCCTAGGCCCAGCCATGGTTCTAGAAACTTATACATGGAGGATTTGTCAATTTGCTTTGAACTAGTTAAAATTACCTTAGGAAGAGAAAAAAAAATTGAGAGATATACAGACATCAGAACAACTTCAATTATAGGAACACCTGGCTAGAACACCACTACTTGTTAAGGCAGCATAGCGTAGCCTTTGTTTTCTCTGTGGTCCATTTTCATTCCTGTGCCTTGAAGAAACTCAAGAAGAGTTTTGAACACACAACTGTCACTCAGTCTTGGGGATTAAATAGACTTGAGGGGGAGAAAAATGTCCAAGATGATTCTCTGGTTCTTTCCATAAACTAGGAACGAGGGTGCGGGAAGGCCAAGCTGGATGGAGGGAGGAAGAGATATCTGGGAAGGTGGAAGGCGGGAGTTCGTTTTCAGGTATGTTGATGTTGAACTATGCAAGATGCTGTGTTCTAAAACAGGTGTGTAGCTCAGGATAAGGACTGAGCTAGACCGTTACCAGCATGTAGGTGACACTGGAAGCCATGTGTGTGGTTGGACCATCTAGCATTAGAGTCAAGTTGGAGAGGGAAGAGTGGCTGGGATTGGGGCCAGACTCCATCTACATACACCAAACCCACTTGCACTGGGTCAACTGTGGCTGAAATCCTATGGCTGGTCCCCTCCCTATCTTCTCTGAAGAAGATTCTGGAGGGTAGTACAAGAAAAACACCAGCATTCTTGCCATAATAACAAAAAAGCCATATCCCAGTATTCTCACCTAAGAAATTCGGTTTTTAGTTTTGTCTCATTTTTACCTCCTGCTCCAAATCCTTTTTTATCATACCAGAAGATGATTTCCCCAGTGTCACAGTTAAGTAAAAGAAGATGATTTCCCCAGTGTCACAGTTAAGTAAAAGATCTACAGCCATTTTTTCTTTTTTTTTTTTTTTGCGTCAGAATCTCACTCTGTCACCCCAGATAGAGTGCTGTGGCCTCATCACAGCTCACAGCAACTTCAAACTCCTGGGCTCAAGCGATCTTCCTGCCTCAGCCTCCCGAGTGTCTGGGACTACAGGTGCCTGCCACAATGCTCAGCTAAGATCTACAGCCTTTTTGAGGGCTAATTTCCACAGCATGGATTAACGCTATCTACAGCATTCTCTTTTAAATTTGGAATAATGAATTTATTATCAATATAAGATGGACCCTGAGCGCCTCAGAGGAAACACCCATTTTATTAATCATGTATCTCCAAACTCTTAAATCAGTGTCTGGTGGATAAGAAGGGCTCACCTTGTGGAATATCCTATTTATGGTTCTAAAAAACTATATCCTTCTATAGACCTTCCAAAACAGGAAAGCAAATATTTTGGGACCTAACAGCAAATGTGCACCTATATTTAGAGAATATTTTTCTTCTAGGATTCAGACTGCATCTGGAAAGCACTAAATGACACCTGTGTAGCCTAAAGTAGTTAATGAAGTGCTGTTTCCACTGAACTCACTCTATTTATTCTGATGAGGCTCTGACATTACCAAATACACAGAGCAATGTTATGTTCATGACATACCCACCTCCACATTTTCTGCTTTATAAAGGACCAACATTGGCACTGGTCCGACCCAGAGTTTTAGCAGTGGCATATGGCGGTATTCTTCTGTATACTGAATTAGCTGCTGAAAAAATCCTGGGAGAAAAATATTTGAATTCAATCAAGCCAAGAGTTTTGTGAACAAGAAGTATGGAGAATTCTCAAAGAACCTAAAGTTGACCTTCCATGTGACCCCACAACACCATTACTAGGTATCTAGGCAGAAGAACAAAAATCATTTACCACAAAGACATTTGCACCAGAATGTTTATTGCAGCTCAATTCATAATTGCCAAGTCATGGAAGCAACCCACATGGCCATCAACCCATGAATGGATTCACAAACTGTGGCATAAGTATACCACAGAGTACTACTCAGCCATAAGAAAAGACGGAGACTTTATATCTTTTATGTTTATCTGTTCAAACACATTCTTCTTAGTAAAGTATCTCAAGAATGGAAAAACAAGTATGCAATGTATTCAATACTAATATGAAACCAATATAAAAACAACTACATGCCTACAGAAAAGAAAAAAAACACAAGAATAGTGTAGCAAGGAGGGAGAGAAAGGAGAGAGGAGGGGCAAGGAGGGTGGGCAGTGGGCAGGGTCTCACCTAATGTGCACAATGTGAGGGTGCTCAGCACGCCCCCTGGTGGCGGGATCTCACCTAATGTGCACAATGTGAGGGTGTTCAGCACGCCCCCTAGTGGCGGTATCTCACCTAATGTGCACAATGTGAGGGTGTTCAGCGCGCCCCCTGGGTGAAGGGCTCGACTACAATTTAAACTTTACCTTAGAAGAGAAGATAATATAACCTAAAAATTTCTACATTGCAGCAAGTGGTTGGGTATGGATGTCTATAAACAAAAACTTAAGTCTGATCTCATAAGGGCTTTCTACAGTCAGTTCTGTCCAATAGAATATGACCTTTTGCTTTCATATTAAAAATTTGATGAATGAAACAAAAGCTAGTGAAATGTATTAGCATCATGCCAAACAAAAACTTTAGCATTCTCTCTCACCATACAGTACATTGTGTAATGGAAGAAATGTAAATCCTGTTGTAATTGATGGTGAAAACTTTTATGAGCTTTAAAATAAAGTTCATTTTATGGTGTCATTTAAAAATATTGTACACTCTCATATTAATTTGAAATAAAAAAAAGAATTTTGTGGTTTCTTGTACCCTCAATGAATCCCCAACAATAAAAAAAAATTTTTTTTAAAGAATTTTGTGAACAGATTGTACTGGTGTTCAGGTCTCCTTTTGATAAAGCTACTAATTACATAATGTTACTATTTCAGGAAAGCTAGTATAGGACACAGACAGGATGGAACTCTCCATATCATTCCTGCAACTTTTGTGTAGGTCTAAAATTATGCTGAAGTAATATTTGCCACAGCATATAAATATAACATGAAGCATGCTAGTGATGGTAGAATAATTTCTGTTGGGTTTTGATGTACCAAAATGTGCTCTCTTTTTCTAATCATTGCCCAATATCGGAGCTAGTGAGTGGTGTACCAAGATTCTAGAACATACCATCTTAACCCTCATGCCATCATGCTTCGGAATAAAATAACTGTCAAAATTGCTGGGCCAAGTCACCAGTGTCAAAAAAATCCTGCTTCACACTAATACGTGTTATATTGCCTGCCTGGGTCTGGTTAGACAGAGGGGACAAGAAGGTCTGGATCTGAGGTTTGAAGGCATCAGGCCCAAGAGCTGGGAGCAATTAGGACACGCGACTGTGTGGCTCTGGAAAACACCAGATTGGAGTTCAGAGGCCACTTAAGAATCCAACTGTACTACTCAGAGTAAGATCACTAAGGCTAGAATTTGGACAATTAGCTGTCCCTTGTATAAAAAAGACAGGTTATCAAGACTTAGGATACTGTCTTACTCTGATATTTCCAACTTTGTTACTTTTTTTTTTTTTTTTTTTTTTTTTTGAGACAGAGTCTCACTCTGTCACCTTGGGTAGAATGCTGTGACATCAGCCTAGCTCAGATCAACCTCAAACACCGGGCCTCGAACAATCTGCCTGCCTTAGGCTCCCGAGTAGCTGGGACTACAGGTGTCTGCCACAACATCTGGCTAGTTTTTCTATTTTTAGTAAAGGCAAAATCTCACTCTTGGTCAGGCTGGTCTCAAATCCCTGAGCTCAGGTGATCCACATGTGTCAGCCTCCCAGAGTGCTGGGATGACAAGGCATGAGCCACTGTGCCTGGTTGAACTTTGTAACACTTAAATAATTTATTCTATCATTCTCCAAGATTAAAAAAAAAAAAAAACTTATTCTAACTAAGTCATCTAGAAACTTTGCATGTATTACATCTGGTTATAGTTACTTTTACAATTAAGGGGGGGAAACTACTAGAGGGTTTTAAACAACTTCTCAAATAACTTGGTTACAATGCTGAGGATTGAGCAATGGTTTTCCTGAGGCCAAAACCTAGTACTCATTGGTGGAATAAAAAGTCCCTTTGTCAAAGACAGAATATTGTCATTCTCTTTGCTCAGAAAGTAATTCCAAGGCGAGTTACTTTATTTATTATTTATTTATTTATTTTAGAGACAGAGTCTCACTTCATCACCCTCAGTAGAGTGCTGTGGCATCACAGCTTACAGCAACCTCCAGCTCTTGGGCTTAGGCGATTCTCTTGCCTCAGCCTCCCGAATAGCCAGGACCACGCGTGCCCCAACTACACCTGGCTATTTTTTTGTTGCAGTTTGGCCAGGGCCAGGTTTGAACCCGCCACCCTTGGTATATGGGGCTTGCATCCTACTCACTGAGCCACAGGTGCAACCCAGAGAGTTACTTTAAAAAGGCCAATAAGTCTCACAGTTTGTTTTGAAACAAAACTTACTCACCAGAGATTTTAATTCTCAGAATCCCCAAAAGAATATGATGAAACTTCTTAAGTATTTCACTTTCCAAGGGTAAAGGGGTATGAAATCTATACTCCTCCACAATTATTTTTAGTATCATAATACTGTATATTAGTAGAGGCGGTTAGCTCTACTCTAAACTGGTATGATTTTCATATCTAACTGTTGGAGCACTCATAATCTCAATTCACATTGATATTTGGGTGGTAAAAAGTTTACTTGGATTTTTTTGTTCAGCTAGAAAATAGTTTCGATATTTTTGTAAATGCTCCCCATGAGGCCTCATCTTCTTCCTATGAAGTTGAAGTGTCTTATTTTTATTTGGGGAAACAGATGAAAATGAAATAATCCTTCAAGTTTTGGGGTTAATGCCCAACCTGTAAAATGATTATTAACCACCCCAGAAGAAACGGAGTTCTGATCTGCGCCCACTTTAAAACATGCCGTGTTGGGCTCGGCGTCTGTGACTCAGCAGGCTAAGGTGCAAGCCACGTACACCTGAGCTCGCCGGTTCGAATCCAGCCAGGGCCGCCAAACAACAATGACGGCTGCAACCAAAAAATGGCCGGGCATTGTGGCCGGCTCCTGCAGTCCCAGTTACTTGGGAGGCGGAGGCAAGCCCAGGAATTGGAGGTTGCTGTGAGCTGTGATGCCACAGCACTCTATCCAGGGTGACAGCTTGAGGCTCTGTCTCAAAAAAACAAACAAAAAAAAAAACTTGCCGTGTTGCGCAAATCTTTTCAACTCTGGCTATCTCCGCTTACATACCCACAAAAATAAAGTGCTAAGATCTAATTCACCCTCTTGGAGGAACAGCAAATACCAGGTACTTTTGAGAGCTTTCAAATGTAAGGTGATTTTGTTTTTTTCTCATCCACAAAACATTAGTCTCATTTGAAAAGATGATGCCAATGTGAAAAAGCACTTTCATAAAGAGGGCTTTTGAAACTTGCCAAGTAAAGGTAACCTCCTTTAAAGGGCTAAATTATGAAGGTCAAAAAGGAAGGGAAGTATTGACCTAGCGATGTTGGGGGAGGAGTGCGGAATGCCTGTCTAATCTCTTATTTTATAAAGGGAGACTGAGTTTTAAGGAATTTGCCAGTTTTTACGTATCTGCTGTGTGCCAAGGGAGTGTATGTTCTTCGGTGTCACAAGCCAGGCCAGGAGAAAAGGCAGACGGGGTTTTGAGAGCTGAGCAGCTCTGAGCAGAGAAAAGAAGGGAAAAGCCGGAGGGCGGGAGTGTGGACGCGCTGCCTTCCGTGTCCTCCGCGGATGTCCACCCTGGGACGGGTACCAGCAATGTCAGCAGGTGTCAAAGGAAGGACGTGGGTGTAATTCGGGATCCAGTCTGCAGCGGGTGACAGGTTCTCGTCCCTCCTAGCAGCCAGCGCCCGGGCACTGGGGTTCCCTCCAAGTGGGGGGTGGGGCAGACCCCCCCCGGCGTGGCCCCAGGAGGCGCGCCCGCGAGGGGGCACAGTCCCTACCTTTTCCGTCCCCGCTCATCATCAGCGCGTGCCCCACCAGAGGGTAGGCGCGGGCGACCGTGGGGACCGGCCTCATCTGGTACCACTTCCGCGCGTAGCTCGCCACCATCTGCAGGACGCTCAGGGCCAGGGTGGCGCCGGCCAGGGTGACGGCGCCGGCCGCGCCCCAGAGCAGCAGCTTCTGCCCCACCGGCCACAGCCACAGCCACGCCATGTCCGCGGCAGCTGCTGTGCTCGGGGACCGCGGGGTCCCCCCAGGTCTTTGAGGGGGCGGGGACAGGCGGCGCCGGCCACTCCCTTCTTCCGCCCCCTCTCGTTCCCTCCCCGCGCCCCGGGGACAAAAGCGGAACCGCGGAAAACAGCGTCTGGGCCCTGCGTGCATCCGAGGGTGCCCCCGCTGGGATGGGGACCACGGGACGTCACATGTACCGGCAGCTTCGAGACGGAGACATTAGAAAGTGTCACCTGGCTCAAAGGAGTAGGGCGCCGGCCCCATATGCCGGAGGTGGCGGGTTCAAACCCAGCCCCGGCCGAAAAGAAAAGAAAGTGTCACCTCGGCAGCCTCGGGCGCCCTGGGGCCACCCGCGTTTGTCTTCTGGACCCCGCAGCTGGGAGTGGGGGTCGCGGGGAGCGAGGGGACAGGGCTGCGGCGGCCGGCGGCCAGGGGACTTGGACTTGAACCTGCCTTTGGAGCCGTCACCCCGGCTTCTTGCTCAACGCGCGGCTGCCGCGGGGAGGGGCGTCGCCCTGACTCCTCGGCGGGTCACTGGGAGCAGCGAGCGGCTTTGATCTAGGGTGGCCTTTGGGACACGCCTGTCAGTTTGCGCCAGCTGGCTGATTGGGACTCTAGAGCGCTCCACGACGCGGTCATCACCCAGATGTTGTATTTTCCTAAAATATCTTCCGACCCAGGGAAGCCAGAGACCAAGAGACCGAGACGGGGCGTGTAGGAAAGGACCCAGGAAGGTTTCGGCAAGGATGGGGACAGGGTGGGGCTGCGGAGGCGACGCGAGAGGACCAGGACTGCTCCCTGACGCCCCATTCCTGCCTCGCGTCCCTTTTTCTACACTTGACACTGGCTACAAAGGCCAGGAGGGTTCCTCGGGAGTGGCAGGAACCTACTTTAACCTCGAAGTGAAGTGCCCAGAAAGACGAAATACTAAGAACGCCCCGGGTCCCTATTTTAATCAGATGAGTTTCTAGAAGCCACTGGGCCTGCTTTGACCGATGCACAGAAAGACACGTCTGAGATTTTTCTCCAATTGATTTTTTTTTTTTGTAAGTTATCTCTCTGTGCTGACATGGAGAGAGGTTTATGAAGTAATTAGTGAAAACAAAACAAATAGCAGAACAAGTCGCTTCCTTTTGCTGTCTGGAAAGAAAAACACTGACCAACTCTATTCAGTGGGAATTGCGAAAAGGAGCTTAACACTTTTTTTTTTTGGTAGAGACAGAGTCTCACTTTATCGCCCTCGGTGGAGTGCCGTGGCGTCACACAGCTCACAGCAACCTCCAACTCCTGGGCTTAGGGAATTCTCTTGCCTCAGCCTCCCGAGTAGCTGGGACCAGAGGCACCTGCTACGCCCGGCTATTTTTTGTTTTGCAGTTTGGCCGAGGCCGGGTTTGAACCCCCCACCTTTGGTATATGCGTCTGGCGCCCTGCTTGCTGATCCACAGGCGCCGCCCAGGAGCTTAACACTTTTTATTTGACTCTGTCCTGTATCACTTGAAGACTGTTTCTTCCCTCCGCTCCGCTCTCCTTCCCTCCCCTTCTCTTCCTTTCTTTTTTTCTTTTTCCCTTCCCCTTTTTTTGAGGCAGAGTCTCACTTTGTCACCCAGGCTAGAGTGCTGTGGTGTCACAGCTCACAGCAACTTCAAACTCCTGGGCTCAAGCCATCCTCTTGCCTCAGCCTTCTGAGTAGCTGGGACTACAGGCATGTGCCACAACACCCAGCTAGTTTTTGTATTTTGAGTAGAGACCGGGTCTCCCTCTTGCTCAGGCTGGTCTCAAACTCCTGAGTTCAACCAATCTACCCACCTCGGCCGCCCTTGGCGTTAGGATTATAGGCCAGCCACTGTGCCCAGCTCCCATCTCTGCTCTTTAGATGTTAGAGTACCTTGTCCCTCCACTTCTCTATACTCACTCTCTTGTTCATCTCATTCATTTCGGTTCTATTTTTTGTTGTTGTTGTTTTTTGAGACAGAGTCTCGCTATGTTGCCCTTGGTAAAATGCTGTGGTATCACAGCTCACAGAAACCTCAAACTCTTGGGTTTAAGCAATTCTCTTGCCTCAGCCTCCCAGGTAGTTATTTTGGTTCTTAAATAGCATCTATATCCTCATAGCTCCCAAATTTATACCCCCAGTCTGCACCTCTTCTCCAAATCCCAGATGCCCAAACACCACCCCATCTCTTCTTGGGCATCTAAGGCCATAACATGTACCACCAAGCCCCAGACGCATTCTTCTTGCAATCTTTTCAATTTCCGTAAATGTCAACACTATCTTTCCAAGTCTTGAGCCAAAAATCTTTGGACTTGTCGGTTTTTTTGTTTGTTTGTTTGTTTTTTTGTAGCAACATTCCACATCTAATCTAATAGTGAATCTCATCAGCTCACATTTTAAATCATATCCAAAGTCTTATGATTCCCATCAGTAGCTATTATTTATCTGAAATATGATCATCTCTTTCCAGATTGTATGTCTCTATCCTTAAAACCCCGGTAGTAGATTTTTATTTCAGACTTACAGTTTCCCTCAGTACCAGAGAAAAGGATCTCGGCCCCCATCACCTCACTGACCTCATCTCTTCTTATCCCTTTGCTAATTCCACTCTGCGATCGGGCCTCTCCGTTCTTCTCCAAACGTTTCTGACACGCCCTTGCTTTGGGCCTGTGTTCTTCTCCCCCCTCCCACCTCCCCCTCCCCGTCTATAATTCTCCTCCCTTGATATCTACATGGCTTCTTTTTCTTATCTTCTTTGAGTCTTTGCTGAAATGTCGCCTGTGCAAAGCAGAATTCCCCAACTGCTTTTTCCACTCTGTCACCCTCTCTTGCTGTTTCTTGACAGTATTTATTGCTAACTGCCCTGACGTTTTTATTTGCTTATGGTCTGTCTCCTCGATTACAATCTAAGTTCATTTAGGGAAAAAACTTTGTCTGGTTCAGTCCAAAGCTTAGGACAAAGTCTTACACAAAGAGCTTGACAAATACTTAATGAAACCATAAATCCCCAATGATGACCATGTAGGACTGTCATCCTCTAAAGTGAGGTATTACACTAGAGTTTTCATAAATGAGCTCAAAACCACCATAACCACATATGGATATATGTTTGGAAACCACTGGGAAAATCTTGCCATGTAGTTAGAAATAAATAAATGAATACCTGTGTATCAGGAACTGCAAAGTAGCAAAATATTTGCACAAATTATATAAATATTAGGAGTGTAAAAATGCTTTTCCAAATATAACAAGAAAAATTTTTTTTGAGACAGAGTCTCACTATGTCGCCCTCGGTAGAGTGCCGTGGTGTCATAGCTCACAGCAACCTCAAACTCTTGGGCTTAAGCAATTCTTTTGCCTCAACCTCCCAGATAGCTGGGACTATAGGCACCCACCACAATACCTGGCTATTTTTTTTGTGTTGCAGTTGTCATTGTTGTTTTAGCAGGCCCAGCCAGGTTGGAACCCACCAGCCGCGGTGTCTGTGGCCAGTGCCCTACCCACTGAGCTACAGGCACTGCTCAAGTAATAGATTCTTTTTTTTTTTTTTTTTTCAAGTAATAGATTCTTACATGCAAACCTCTAAAGGCAACCAAGGTAAAGCTACCATAGACTATATTCAGTTGTTTTCTAAATAAAAATAATTTATTTTGGATGCCCTGCCTTAATGTTAGTTTAGGCTTGCATATCTGTACTTTCCCTTCTAAGAAATTAGATGGTTCCTGGAAGTTGATATAAAATAACCTAAGTGGTTCTGAAAGAACCTAGCTAGTGGTGGCCTGCTCCCTGAGCAGCAATTATGCACCGGAGATCCTAACCAGTGATCTTATGTCCAAAAACTCCTCAAGTTTGAAAACTGCTGAATGAAGACTGATATTTTCTCTTAAAGCCACTCATAGCTAATGTTTGAGAATAATTTAGAGAATTGCAGAGTGGGTGCAGTGGTTCATTCTTGTAATCCTAGCACCCTGGGGGGCTAAGGTAGGAGGATTGTTGGAGGCCAGGATTTCAAGACCAGCCTGAACAGTAGATAATAGAAAAACTATCTGGGCATGGTGGTGCGTACCTATAGTCTCAGCTACTCAGGAGGCTGAGGCAGGAGGATTGCTTAAGCCCAGGAGGGTTGCAGTGAGCTATGATGACCCCACAGCACTCTAGCCCAATCTCAAAAAAAAAAAAAAAAAAAAAATCCAAATGCTTTGTTCTGCGTTGTGTGGGAAACTAAGCATTGGGAATATTCCCCAGTGAGATGGAGCTGTGGCCATCCGAGGGAAGTATGAATATGGTGATTATTCTTATTTCCACTCTTACCTGTTCCACTCCTATAAAAAATGAAGTCAACAAGAGGAATTATCAGCCAAACGGTTGGCTCAGGCCTGTAATCCTAGCACTCTGGGAGGCGAAGGCAGGTGAATTGCTTGAGCTCAGGAGTTCAAGACCAGCCCGAGCAAGAGTGAGACCCCAGCTCTACTTAAAAAAGAGAAAAATTAGCCAGGTGTTGTGGTGGGCCCCTGTAGTCCCAGCCACTCGGGAGGCTGAGACAGGAGGATTGCTTGAGCCCAAGAATTTGGGGTTGCTGTGAGCTATGATGATGCTACCGCACTCTACCCACGTGGCGAAGTGAGATGCTAAAGAAAGAAAAAAAATTCAAATTTCAAAAAAAAAAAGAGGAATTATCAACTGGGGGCAAGGCATTAGGGCCGTGTTTGTATTATTACTCTATGATCAGGAAAACACTAACCCTAGCCTCAACACACGGACACCTATAGGCAGGCAATAATTCCCTTTCTCGACAACTGAAATGTGTCTGAAAATAACTTAGATCTATGTGTGTGTATATACGTAACACTTATATATATAAGTTTGTATATATAAAGTTTTATTTTAGATTAATATAAATTAAACTGATCAAATATAAAAGAAGAAGATTATTCTGATTTGAGATCTAAGAACAGCGAATGAGTTGAAGGACTTAAAGGAAAACAATAGAAGGAGGGACAAAAGAAAAGTAAACCTAGAGCCTTGCCTGTTTGATGATTTTCTATAGTAACGTCAGATGGCGAGACATGTTCAGACAAGGAGGGCAGGTGGACAGGGCAAAAAGAGGTGGCGTTCTCCCTGGGAAGGCGGTGCTGCACAGGTGACATCTGAGCAAAGGTGAAAAGTGTTTGCTGCTGCAAAGCCCCCAAAACCGAGGAACACTTCAATGTCATCAATAAAGATGACATCACGTGCAATATTTATGCTTATATTCAGCTCTAAAAGTTGATGAACTTGTACATGGGCTGCCTGATTTGAAAATAAAACCAGTAAAAGAAAGGCTTGGGAGAATTAGCCACTGACATTTCTCAAAGCGGTTCATGACAAAAGCACTTTTAAAAAACAGCATGAGGGGCTCGGCGCCTGTGGCTCAAGCTGCTAAGGCGCCAGCCACATACACCTGAGCTGGTGGGTTTGAATCCAGCCTGGGCCTGCTAAACAACAATGACAGCTGCAACCAAAAAATAGCGGGGCATTGTGGTGGGTGCCTGTAATCCCAGCTACTTGGGAAGCTGAGGCAGGAAAATCGCTCGAGCCCAGGAGTTGGAGGTTCCTGTGAGCTGTGATGCAAGGGCACTCTATCCAGGGCAACAGCTTGAGGCTCTGTCTCAAGAAAAAAAAACCGGTATGACGGCCAGGTTCAGTGTAATCCTAGCATTCCAGAAGGCCAAGGCAGGAGGATCCCATGAGATCAGGAGTTTGAGACCAGCCTGAGCAACAGCGAAGCCCCACTTGTCTCTACTAAAAATAGAAAAATTAACTAGGCTAGCGTGGCGGGTACCTGTAGACCCAGGTACTCGGGAGGCTGAGGAAGGAGGATCGCTTGAGCCCAGGAGTTTGAGGTTGCTGTGAGCTACAATGCCATGGCACTCTACCCAGGGCACAGAGTGAGACTCTGTCTCAAAAAACAAAAACAACAAAACATAAAAATAAAAAAGGTATGAGAAAGTCAGCATCTTATTCAGTCTGACCTATTATCTCAAATACAACTTTGCTATTTTTAAAGAATGGAGTAACATCTGTTAGTGACTAGGATTTCGATGGAATTGCTAACAGAATGAGACTAAAAAAAAAAAATCAATGTACAAAGGTATAAATGGTGTTCTCCTATTAACCTGCTCTGATATGCTAATTAGTGTGTGCATACAGGCACACACTAATTATGTTTGTGTATAACCGATAAAATGGGGAATTATAAATACATGTTAGGTCTTCTGAGCAGAGCTCTAATATTCTTTAGAAACTCAAAAATGCTTCCAGAAAAGAAGTGCAGTGACTTTTCGTTTCATTCTCTTTATGATGCAAAGTGTTCAAAGATTATTTATTTGTTTGTATTTCTCTCGGTCCAACACCTCCCACTATCACACAAACAGGTGACTAGAATAATACTTGTCCATCCAATTTTCAAGTTATAAATGATGCATCAAGGCTCTGAGCGCTCCACTAAGTTCTATGGTTCTGGTGAAGTAATTTCAAGATGCCACTTGGAATCTCCTCCTTGAAGTCAAACTTGTCCTCTGAAGAGATTTAGGTAGATATGGTGAACCTGAAACATCGACCAAAAAGTAATTCTTAGTCAAACCTTAAACATTCAGGCTGAGCTTGGTGGCTCAGGCCTGTAATCCCAGCACCCTGGGAGGCTGAGGCAGGAGGATCCCTTAAGCTCAGGAGTTTAAGACCATTCTGAAGAAGAGGGAGAATCTGTCTCTACTAAAAATAGAAAAATTAGCCAGGTATCATGGCAGGTGGCTGTAGTCCCAGGTACTCAGGAGGCTGAGGCAGGAGGATCGCTTCAGCCCAAAAGTTTGAGGTTGCTGTGAGTTGTCATGCCACGGCACTCTACCCAGGGCAACAGAGTAAGATCCTGTCTCCAAAAGAAAAAAAAATAAAATAAACCTTAAACATCCAACTCTCAAAAGGATTGTTTTGCATGTTCCATGCAGATACTTTTAAAAAATATTTTATTTTAATGTCACTTTTACATGAGCCAGGAAACAGTTATATGTCAAAATTGTCATTTGGGATCTTGAACAAAAGGAAGAATGCCCCTCACCCCAAAAGACCCTAGCTCAGGTGCTGGACACGAGTTGCCTCAGAGCCGTGACTTTGCAAGAACCTTCTGGGTAGAGGTCAGTCCTCAGGGCCCAGGAAGCGGAACAGGTGCTCGGGAGACTCTGCCGCTTCACAGAGGCACAAGCGATGCCAGGCATTACGACATCATTCCCACTAAATTCTCCTTATTTTATTTTCTGCCACAGATCAAATGAAAAGCTGATAAATTAACAGCTCCTGGTGCTTTTTGACCTGGAAGCAAAGCTAGCAGGGAGGCCCCCACATGCCTGCTTGCCAGAGAAAAAGAAAATAAATCCTCAGAACTACAAAAGTGTCTCCCTTACAGAGCCTCAGTGATCTCTACAGAAATAAAAATGGCCTCTGACCGTCAGTGATAATGGCTATCTCGAAGTTACTGATAAGAGAATACGCTGGCGTAGAATGTGGGGACAGACTGCACGCAGGTTTAAATCACATTCAGATCCTGGGACTCTGTCCTAGTCTCTACCTCTACGCACCCAAACTACTGATGAGACATTTCCACCTGGCACACCGCAGCCAACATCTCCAAAACTGAGCCCATTGACATCCCTCAAGTTCCCCCTCTTTACCCTCCTGCCTAATGAGCTAGGTGGTCCTTAAGGCACACGGGACAAAACACTGGTTTTCAATTGCAGCCATTAGCACTGAAGTTGGCCCAGGGCACTTGATACTGAACTTGGCCCAGAGTGAGCACTTAATACTGAACTTGACCCAAGGTGAGCACTTAATACATCGTTACTGGTTAATAGGGAACTTGGCTGCCTACTTTCCCCCCTGACCATCTACAACTACGTTAAAAACAACATCAGATAGGCTGAGTGCAGGGGCTCACACCTGGAATCCCAGCACTCTGGGAGGCCAAGGCAGGTGGACTGCCTGAACTCAGGAGTTCGAGACCAGACTGAGCAAGACTGAGACACCCCCACCACCACCCACACCCTGTCTTTACTAAAAATAGAAAAACTAGCTGGGACCCCATAAATGCATTAATGTACACAGTTATGATTTAATAAAGAGTTAAAAAAAGAGAGAGAAAGAGAAAAACTAGCTGGGCATGGTGGCAGTAGGCTGTAGTCCCAGGTACTCAGGAGGTTTAGGCAGGAAAATCACTTAAGCCCAAATATTGCTATGAGCTCTCTACCCAGGGAGACAGAGGGAGACTCTGTCTCAAAACAAAAAAAAGACCAGTAGCATGACTGGTAGAGAAAGAACTGTTTTAGAGAAAGAACTGTTGTCTTAAGAATGACAGCTAAATCTGTGTTATGTAGTGCTTACATTCTACTAAACTTATATTTGAAATATAATATATTAAAGATTTCCCGTAAGACAATAAATTATCCTTGACGTTTCAGACTATCTATAATGGAAATGGTTCATAAATTCTGAGCCTCGGATGCCTGGCACCCAGCTAGGTCCTTTTTGTGGACTTCCAACATTTATTTTATCTACCCAGCCTGGTATAAAAGGAAAAAACTAAGGCCCAGGGAGGTTGGGACAATCTAGAGCAACACATTTGGTGACAATGCTATGCTACTTCCTTGGAAAGAAAAATAATGTCGGCAACAGTTTTGAAAATTCAAACACCACTGGCCTGGAGTGAAAGTAGAATTCTATTCTTCAAATAGCATCCGAGGCTAAATATATATTCATCTGTAAAAGTCTATGTTATAAAATAATTAGTAAATTTGTATTAATTTTCTCAAGCACTTTCCTTATTAGGTGTTCTTAGACAATCTAAGATAAGGGTTTCATTTAGAAGTAACACATGAAAACTCTACAGCAAAGTGAGAATGTGACTTCTTCTAAGACAGCATTTTGCTGGTTTTAATTAATTACTTTTCCTGAGCGTGAGGGCCCCAGTTAATTCAGAGCATCTGGACCTCTTCCCCTACATGGTCTAACAGGAGGTGAGGGAGGTTGCTGTTTGCTGGATGTTTCTGGAGGTCAGGCCATGGCCCACAAACAGTTGCTATTGCCTCCTACATGGTCGACATAGGGTTACCAAGTAAATAATCTTCAATCTCACCTTCTGCAACTTGATATCTCATGCAGGTTACGTCATATTATTTATATATGAAAAAGGCTGACCTGTCAAAATACTTTGACCTGTCCACGTGTGGCCAGCAAATTCTATTGGCATCAACGAACCCTTCTGAGGTGTATCTGGCTGTTTAGAAGGAAAACAAGATGAGGAATGAGTTCTATTATTTCAAATATGTCTTTCTAAAAATCAAAGTCATAGGTTGACAGAGCACCTACTTGGAGCATGTGGGTTGTGCTGGGCCTCACCAGCTGCTCCAAGGTCATAGTTCTTTCTCGAACAGGTGACACCTCTATGCTGTTGGGCACTGCACTTAACACGCGGCTTTGGGGGTGCCTTCCTCTGTACTGAAACAGAAGAGAATGTGTTCTTGTTTAAAATAAATATAACCCTTGAAAAGACAAAATCTACATCTGCTACAGTCATTCACTCCCTTATGCGAAAATTTTTCTTTAGATACTACTATGTATCAGGTTCAACTAAGGATAAATATCTATCTGTTAAAATGTATTTTACTTATGTTATAGTGTTATTAAACCTGATAAAATGGCAGTGTCCTAAGAGGCAAACATGGATGAAAAACTATCACCACATATAATTATTAGTATTAAATTGTGATCTGCGGGGCGGCACCTGTGGCTCAGTGAGTAGGGTGCTGGCCCCATATGCTGAGGGTGGTGGGTTCAAACCCAGCCCCAGCCAAACTGCAACAAAAAAATAGCCAGGCATTAAGGCAGGAGGCTGAGGCAAAAGAATCACCTAAGCCCAAGCTGTGAGCTGTGACGCCACGGCAATCTACGGTGGGCAACAAAATGAGACTCTAGCTCTGAAAAAAAAAAATTTATATATATATATAATAAATGGTGATCTGCATAAAAAGAGTTCTGGATTGGTGAAGTGTCAGACTTTTTTATGTGATGTCTGCTGTCTTTTATTATTTCATTCCACAGTAAAATACTAAAGCTTTGTAACTCTTGCCTTCTGAGGGTCCAGTGCTATGCTCAAGGTTGCACATGGTGTTAACGAGAAAAGCTTGCCTCAGTTGGTTTCTCTCTCTGCAACTTTACGTTTTGACAATGGGGTTCTTCTGTATTTTATAAAGTAGAGACAAGTTACGTGTATCAGAGTGAAGTGAGGGGTCATTCTACATCTGGGGGAGACCTAGCTGCATACATACGATTTCCCTCAACTTTTTGCTACTGCAGGCTGAGTTGAGCACAGAAGATCTCGCCTCCACATTGCAATTAACATGGCAAAGGTTGGTCATAAAAATAAGGCCTGATAAAAATGACTTGGATAATAATTTACTAAGCTCTTAATTTCACGCTAGGCGTTATTCAACATATATGAGTTCATTGATTACTTATAAGAATTGTTTTTGGCTAGGAATCACTATTACCTTTTTATAGGAGAGTCTCCCTAAGGGTCAGGGACATTACAGTGACTTGTACCAAACCATATAGAAGATCCGAGGGGCGGGACCAAAAGCAGACCTGCCTGAACCCTCACCGGATCTAATCTCATACTTTCTCCTTCACTACACCATCTAGCCATCAGATATTTCTCTGACACTTGGACTTTCTGATTTAGTTCATGCCACGTCTTAATCTCCCCAAATAGTGAAGAAAACCTTTAACCCTCTATAAATCCTCAGAAGCCATTCACTTTCTGCAGGCAGATTACGGAGCCTTTTTGAAGAGAGCTAATCACATCGTTCTCTTCGTGTTGCTGCTTTTGCTTAGAGGTGCCAAGGTTATTTTTGCTTGTTTGCTTTCCAACAGGCTTGCAAAATGGTGCATTGAAAGACAATGAAATTTGTCTTACGGAAAGAGAGCGGGGTCCAGGGACCGCTGTGTTCTGCTCCCCAGGGTCTGAGCTTATTGGGGGGAACCTGTTACGTGAGGTCTGAACTGCTGGGGAAGACAGGTTTTCTGTGCCAGTTTGCCTGTAAACACAATAACATGTAACAGCATGTTTAATAGATTAATGCTATGAAGTCCAATTCATTTTTTAATTTGCCAAATCGATTGTAAAGTTGATTTGTCAGGATACTGACAGGAGACTATTCCCACCAGATACTAAGCTTCAAAAATCAAATTGGTTCTTGCACAAGAATAGAGAGATACAGATTCTAATTCATTTATTTATTAGTAATAAAGTTATGAAAAATACAATAGGAAGGCCGGGTAAGGTGGTTCATGCCTGTAATCCCAGCACTGTGGGAGGCCAAGGCTGGAGGATCCCTTCAGCTTAGGAGTTTGAAACCAGCCTGACCAGGAGTGAGATCTAAGAATAGATCTACAACTCTCTCTATTCTCTACTCTATTTAGTAGAGTATTATTTCTCTACTAAAAATAGAAAAACTAGCCAGGCACGATGGTGAACATCTGTAGTCCCAGCTACGTGTGAGGCTGAAGCAGGAAGATCACTTGAACCCTAGAGTTTGAGGTTGCTGTGAGGTATGATGACACCATCACCCTCTACCCAGAGTAACGGAGTGAGATTCTGTCTTGAAAAATAAAAAGATACAGTATGATAATATTTGACCTATAAAACTGTCCAGCTTTAAAATACACATCGTACCTAAAATGTGGAGGCCACAGGGAAAGGGATAGTCTCAGGAACTGGCAGTGGGGCTACAGATTGATCAACCATTCTAGGAAGAACTTTGATGAAATATTTCAAGAACCTTAAAAATACCCATAATCTTTGACTTGGTAAGTTTGCTTCAGAACTGCTCCTCCAGGAAAAAATTTTAAAACATCTTTCTTAAGATTTATATAAAATGATGTATACTGCACATTATAAGAATTATAATACAGGAAAAAAATGGAAAAGTTTCAGTAACAGGGAAAAGCTTAATTATTACACAAGATTATTTTATACTGATTAAATGTATGTTTTCATTGGGAGGCCAAGATGGGTGGATTCCTTGAGCTCAAGAGTTCCAGACTAGCCAGACCAAGAGTGAGACCCCATCTCTAGTAAAAATAGAAAAACTAGCTGGGGATTGTGGCAGGTGCCTATAGTCCCAACTACCTGGGAAGATGAGGCAGGCGTACTGCTTGAGCCCAAGAGTATGAGGTTGCTAATGAGCTGTGATACCATGGTACTCTAAACCAGGTCTACAGAGAAACTCTCTGTCTCCAAAAAAAAAAAAATAAAGTGTGCTTTCAAAAATATTTGATAATATGAGAAATAGGAATGATATAATGTCAAGTAAAAAAAAGCATATAAAAGAATGCAACGTTATACAATAGTAAGATAAAACTAACGTTAGAAAAAAAGACAGTGGGGACAGGCATGGTGGCTCACACCTGTAATCCCAGCACACCCAGAGGCCGAGGCAGGAGGATCCATAAGCTCAGGAATTAGAGACCAGCCTGAGAAAGAGCAAGACCCTGTACACTGACAGATCTTATATCTAGTACACAACTAAGTATGCCACCAGAACAAAATTAATCTTAAAGACTCAAATTAAACGAACCTAGTAGAAAAGTCTCTACATAAGATTTTACAGAGGTTGCTTTGTCTGTGATAATGAATAAACCCAGTTCGAAAATGATCAATTGTGTCCTGTGTGATTTCTCATTCATCCCAAGAGAAATAAGACTTACAGTTTTGTCCCCCTGAGAACTTCATCACTGTACACATTGGGGGTTTTTATTCTCTGTGAATCGGAAGCAAGAGAAGGCAGCCTCCTGTGTGCCAGAGTTTTCTTGGCAGAAGACTGGGATCCCGATGTTTCTGAGATCCGCCCCAGCTGGTGTCTGGTGCCCCCATCCGGGGGTTTCTCCTCCTGCTCCTTCCTGGGGAAAGAATCCAGGGAGTTACTCAGATGTACATGGCATGAGACAGGGGGCTCAGCTGTGTGCAATTTGCTGGGTCTTGTCTAGAACCGTGCGGGCCACATGGAACACCTTCCTAAGTATGTTGAATAAATGCACAGATTGTCTTTCCCCTGAAATGTGCTCAGGTGCCCTGGGGTGGAATGAAATGGGGTCTTTATTAGCTCATGTCTCCTGGAGTCTACAGCCCTCCACTGTTTCCCAGACGAGGGAAGAGGCTGGGTCATTTTTGTTATATGTGAGTCACTATGAAAGTTTTGAGGCAGACTGTGTTATGGTCCATTATTTTACTTCCAAAAAACACAGTCGACAGTTCCTTTCTGATTCGCCTATGCAAGTTTCTTTCTTTTTTGTTCTTTTTGGAGACAGAGTCTCACTCCGTCACCCTGGGTAGAGTGCCATGGCATCATCATAGTTCACAGCAACCTCAAACTCCTGGGCTCAAGTGATCCTCCTGGTACAGCTTTGCAAGTAGCTGGGACTACAGGAGCCTGCCACGGCACCTGGCTGGTTTTTCTCTTTTTAGTAGAGATATGGTCTCACTCTTGCTCAGGCTGGTCTTGAACATCTGAGCTCAAGAGATCCTCCCTCCTCGGCCCCCAGAGTGCTGGGATCACAGGCGTGAGCCCCTGTGCCCGGCCCCACCTGAGGAAGTTTGAACTGCTGGGCTCATCAGTGTTGCTGGGACGGCTTCATTTGTTTCTATCCCTTTGGATTTTATATTTAATGTTTTTTGTGTATCTCAAAACTGTCATCATGACCCATGTACGTACGTACTGTGTTTTATCTGTAAAACAGGTAGGTCTCTGCTGCAGCGGTTTTGCTTGAATTGTCATCACACCGTTCAAATCACTATAAAAATTGTTAGAGAAGCGGTGAATCTGAGAAAAGTAAAAAAAAAATAAATAAATAAAATGAAAATGAAAAAATATCCAGTGCTGTTGCAATTACCGATACTTGTCAGGAGTCGGTAGCAAACAAATGGCACTGTCCAACCAGCTAATTTGAGGAAAAGTTAATAAAGGAACTATATTTTATAATGATGTGGGATGAGACATCAGCAAAGAATTGCTTAATTCACCAATGCTAGTGGCAGTGGGACATTTAACACACTGGGCCCGACAGGAGCCAGGTGAGGAGAAGCCCCTCCAGGAGAAGAAGTGAGGAGAGGGCAGGGGCGGGGGCTCAGGCATGTTATCCCAGCGCTCTGAGAGGCCAAGGCCCGTGTATTGCCTGAGCTCAGGAGTTCAAGACCAGCCTGAGCAAGAGTGAGAAACTGTCTCTACTAAAAAGAGAAAAACTGGCCAGGTGTCTGTAGTTCCAGCTACTCGGGAGGCTGAGGCAGGAGGATCACTTGAGCCCAAGAGTTTGAGGTTGCTGTGAGCTATGTTGCCATGGCACTGTACCCAGGGTGACAGAGTGAGACTCTGTCTCAAAACAAACAAACAAAAAAGAAGTGAAGAGAGGGCAGCTGCATGTACAGGGATGCCACTAGTCCCCTGTGGCCCCGAAGGGCAGCCAGAAGACAGCAGGGGCCGGCCTCGTCCTCCCTCTGGCTCTGAGCTCCCAGAAGCTGGAGGGCCAGGGAGCTGCCTACTCAGTGTGTATCAGCCTGTGGGGCCGTCCAGGGCGCGGGAAGCAGAGAGGATGGGCGAAGAGTAGGAAAAGCCTCAGGGTTCCTAGTTCCTTCTCCAGCCTCGGGAGACAGGTTGGGTAGGGCTGGGGAGAACAGGAGTGGGATCCCAAAGGCTTCGATCTGAATCCCAGTTCTACCTGAGTCATTATGAAAGTTTTGAGATACACAAAAATCAACAAACCTAAGATCTATAGGGACACAACCAAACGAAGCCGTCCCAGCAACCCCCATACGCTGAGCAAATTCAATGGGGGAATTAGAAAGGCCGCGGTCGGCCGTGTTTCTTAGAAGTGAAATCACGGACCATGAACACAGTCTGTCTCAGAACTTTCATAGTGACCCATGTAACTGTTTCCTGGTTGGTGACCTTGGACAGATTGCTTTGCTTTTGAAGCTTTAATTTCCTCCTCTTCAAAGTACTCCCCTTGGCCATCTGGTGACCGTCACAGGGAGGTGTGCAGCACTTTTCCTAGGGTGAATTCTTGAATTTAATTTTCCCACCTTGTGTACTCATTGATTTTCTTATCACTTTTGGGAGCAGGAGAGGAAACCCCTGATAACTTCCAAATTGGCTAAAAATGTTAGGGAAAAGCATGTCTTCCTCTCCCAAAATATAGGAAATGGTTCCACAGTTCAACACAGTGTTTGTACCACCCTGCTCCATTGGAGAAGGTGGTGATTCTGTCAAACTTCGTGAAATCATACTGTGTTTTAGTCTTAGTGAAAAATGATCTAAATATCTTCACCCCAGAATTCAACGGAATGGCCCTCTTGCTCCACGGAAGACAAGATAGGAGAGAGAGGGGTACACCGGCACCTACCTGGGGAGCATGAAAGTGGGGCCCCAGAGGCACACTGCGGGTCTCAGAACTTCTGGATGGGGGAACGCTTGAGACATCGACAGGAAATCGGGGAACGGGTACCTGTGGACATTTGCTGTCAGCTACTTTCAATGTTTCCTTCTGTTTTTTTCCTTCTACGTCAACAGAAGAATCAGAAGAAGAATGATAAGAAGTACTGAATTATCTAACACAAATACTTAAAAGTAACTCTTCAAACAGAATGCCAAATATCTGTTGTTATGGTACTGCGAGTCCACGCTATCTCCACTGGTAAAAGAAGATAAGAGAAAGCAGAGATTGCCACTGGCTGATGTGACTATCATTTTAGTGGTTTGCAAGAATATAGAGGTTATACAATGGGCCAATCAAGATGCTCAGGAAGATTCTCTGTGTTTTATAAAAGCCCAACTAATCCCTTCAGTTAAAAAAAAAATTAATATGATTGCCTTACAGTACAAGTTAATTATTTAAAACTAGTCCTAAGGTCCACAGATAACATTTCTTTTGCTGATTCTTTTCTTTTCTTTTTCTTTTTTTTTTTTTTTTTGAGACAAGAGTCTCACTTTGTCACCCTCGGTAGAGTGCCGTGGCGTGACAGCTCACAGCAACCTCAAACTCCTGGGTTCAAGCGATCCCCCTGCCTCAACCTCCCAAGTAGCTCAGACTACAGGTGCCCACCACAACACCTAGCTAGTTTTTCTATTTTTAGTAGGGACAGGGTCTTGCTCTTGTTTAGGCTGGTCTCAAACTCCTGAGCTTAAGCAATCTCCCCGCCTCTGCCTCCCAGAGTGCTGGGATTAGAGGTATGAGCCACTGTGCTAGGCCCGTGGCTGACATTTCTATGACTTGTTCCTGCTCCACTTTAAATAATTTAGAGACCATCTTGAAGTTGAAATAAAGATAAAGTGATTATGCCACTGGCTGTGCTTACATCTGACCTTACAAATAATGTCATGACCAATGAAAAGCAGGTATCCTATTATTAAAGATTAGTTAGATAAATTGTTTTTGAACCACAATTTTAAAAAGGTAACTTCTGGCTTCCTTCATATGTATTTCTGCGTTTTTCTCAGGGTGCATATGCATTATTTTTATAACTCAAAAAACAGTCCTATCCTTCTGGAAGTGATGAGAGATCTCCTGTGAATAAAGGCAGAAAGCTCACAGCTTCTCTTAGCTTCATTGTGTCCTAGGTATGGCCGAGCTCGGATGGGAAAGCCTGGAGCTCAGACAGAGGGGCCTGTGTTCTTTCTTATTAGGCCAAATTCTTTTTTTTCTTTTTTTTTTTTTTGTAGAGTCAGTGTCTCAGTTTATCGCACTCGGTAGAGTGCCGTGGCGTCACACAGCTCACAGCAACCTCCAGCTCCTGGGCTTAGGCGATTCTCTCCCGAGTAGCTGGGACCACAGGCGCCCGCCACAATGCCCGGCTAGTTTTCTGTTTTTGCAGTTCAGCGAGGCTGGGTTTGAACCCGCCACCTTCGGTATATGGGGCCGACGCCCTACTCGCTGAGCCACAGCTGCCACCCAGGCCAAATTCTTCAAATGAGTACCTCTGAGCGTCGTTTCCCAGATTTTCCTAATCAGCTCTTCCAAAATTGCTACCACATTTGTCCAGACGTGATCGAACACCTCTGCGGCCACCGCGTCTTGGATACAGTCTCGGGGGGAAATGGGAGGCCATCCGAGTTTCTGCAGTTTCCTGCTATGGCGAGCTGACTTTCGCTCAGGACACTCGTCATCGCTAAGAATAAAAATCCTTGTAATTACTGAAAGTACCCATGGTTAGAGTTAAAGTAATTCTATCAATCACGCATGCTTATACACATTACATTTATGTATATATTGATAACATTCATTCTTTTTTAAGCAATACACTGGTATTTTGAAGAGTTTTTTCTTTTTGAGACAGGGTCGCACTCTGTCACCCTGGGTAGAGTGCTGTGGCATTATAGCTCAGGGCAACCTCCAACTCCTGGGCTGAGGCGATCCGCCTGCCTCAGCCTCCTAAATAGCTGGACTATAGGTACCCACCACAGTGCCTGGCTAACAGCATTATTTTTTTATGCACCCATTTGCGATCACAAGGCACATTTTTATCATGTGATATTTGTAGCTTTTCTTAAAAACAAAATACATATTTAGTACATAGACTAGAATTTCCCTTTTTCCCTTTTGGGCAGCTAAGTATAGGCTCCAGAAGAAAGGGACACACTGACCTTGCCTATACCCTCCCTGCTAGGAACGAAAAGCTCTGGGTAGTACATTACTCTCAGAAGAACAGCAATCTTTCAGACAAATGAAAAAATACACAACACACAAAATGAGTACATGATAAAAATAAAGGTCCAATAAATTCATATAATACTATGAAGTCAATGCCAAATAAAATTCTGTTTACTCCTCTTTTCTGTCAAAAGCCAAATACTCTTCCATCTTGCCATCTGCATCATAAACCTCTTCTTCCAGGGACAGATGTGCCATTAGGTCCACAACCCCTGTGCCATCAAGGCCCGGGAGGGCAGAAGCTGACAGTGCTGCTGGGACTATTTGAGAACCGGAGATGCACAACCTATGGGGAAAACCAAAAAAAAAAAAAAAAAAACAACAGATTCCACATGGGAGTTTGTAGAACATCAAGAATGCAATGCTTGGCAATGCCTGTAGCTCAGTGGATAGGGGGCCAGCCACATCAGGGTTCGAACCCAGCCTAGGCTTGCTAACAACAGTGACAACTGGAACAACAACAAAAAAAACTGGGCATTGTTAGGGGAGCCTGTAGTCCCAGCTACTTAGGAGGCTGTGGCAAGAGAATTGCTAAGCCCAAGAGTTTGAGGTTGCTGTGAGCTGTGACACCACAGCACTCTACAGAGGGCGATAAAGTGAGACTCTGTCTCAAAAAAAAAAAAAGAATGCAATGCTTGCATAATCATGATGAGTCTTTAAATTATCCATAAAGTACAGAGTACCAAATAAAAAAATCATTAAATATTACATTTGATGAGACTCACATCCTTTAAAACATTCTAACACAGGCATCATTAAAAATGTTAAGGTCTAGACTGGGCGTGGTGGCTCACACTTGAACAAGAGTGAAACCCTATCTACAAAAAATAGAAAAACTAAGGGCAGCGCCTGTGGCTTAGTGAGTAGGGTACTGGTCCCATATACCGAGAATGGCGGGTTCAAACCCATCCCCGGACAAACTGCAACAAAAAAATAGCTGGGTATTGTGGCGGGTGCCTGTAGTCCCAGCTACTCTGGAGGCTGAAACAAGAGGATCACCTAAACCCAAGAGCTGGAGATTGCTATGAGCTGTGATGTGGCGGCACTCTACCAAGGGCGACAAAGTGAGACTCTGTCTCTAAAAAAAAAAAAAAGAAAGAAAGAAAGAAAAAGAAAAAAGAAAATCTAGTGGGGGCATGGTGGTGAGCGCCTGTAGTCCCAGCTACTTGGGAGGCTGAGGCAGGAGGATCACTTGAGCCCAAGAATTTGAGGTTGCTGTGAGCTATGACACCATGTACTCTACAGAGGGCAACAAAGTGAAACTGTCTCAAAAAAAAAAAGAAAAAGAAAAAGAAAACAATTTAAGGTCTCCTTAAAAGACTAAATTATTATATAAGTGTGTATCCTCTTTGGCTGTCATGAAAACATGTCTGGGTAGTCTCTGATGCATGATGTGTGTGAATGGCATGAAGAGATTTACGAATACTTTCTGAGAGTAAGGGTGGGAACGTACTGTCTCACGCTGCTACTGCGCCCACAGGCGTCACGTGAGGGTTTGTGGCCCGAGGAACTGGATGCGCTACTCTGGATGTGCTGGACCCCCTCCTCATCCGGCGGGATCAGCTGTCTTCCTAATACTCTGCAAGGCAAAAAAGAAAGAAGAAGCTGATAATATTTCTGATTAGACAAGGGAAAAAAGTTTTGCAATCTGAAAGGCAGGACACAGTAACAATTTTGAAGGTGATAAGGTAAGGACAGGTGTGTGGAAGCATCCCGTGTCACAAAAAAGGCATGGCTGTCAGGGAGTAGACCAACGGGTGCTCACCACGGACTGGGTCTTGAGGCAAAGGTCTCAGGCTTTCAAATGCCAAATAAAATAAAAAGGGTTGCCTTGCAGGGGTGATGAGTGGCTTAGAAATAATGTATGTATGTGACATTCAAGCATCTCAGGCAACTCTGGAACACACGAGCGTGCTCTATAAATGTTAACTATATATAAACGATGAATAAACATATAAATATATGAGGTGGGACAATTAAGTTTGCAAATTTTTCCTAGAAAAAGTGCTACACATGTCATTGCTGAATATCACTACGGTCACTTTCAAAGCTATACAACGACACCAGCGCCCTTCAAAGCACTTTTTCTAGGATGAGTTTGTGAACCTAATTGTCCATCCTTGTATATTTGGCTTATGTACCTTGCAATCTTTTTCCCACCCTTCCTCCCTCAATTTTATCTTAACTGTGTAAGAGAACAGTGACAGGAGTAATAAGTAGCTACCTGCATATTCAGTTAACGCCTAGGGGACCTGTCATATCTGTGAAGGCAGGGGGCTTATGAAGGATGGAAAAGAAAACAAAAAACCTATGTAGTCAAGATTTCTTACAAAGTTATCTTATAAGAGTTTTCTAATTTATTGTCCTCAAATATAATTTACAGCAGTGTTTTTCAACCTTTTTTTTCTGGTGGCACACTTGAACCTATAGTTAAACTTCCACAGCACACTTAAATTACGTTTATCAAAAAAAAGCAAGAGTAAAAAAAGGAATATACTTACTTTGCTTTGAAATTCTTTCAAATATAATTTTTTAATTTCAGATCAATATTAGGGTATAAATGTTTAGGTTACACTGTTTTCACCTCTAAAGTAAGTTCAAGTTGCAATTGAGCCCTTCGCTTAGAGGGTGTGCTGAGCACCGTCACACTGTGCACCTTAGGTGAGATCCTGCCCACCAGGGGGCGAGCTGAGCACCCTCACATTGTGCACCTTAGGTGAGA
>CAUYRH010108473.1:0-27446 GCA_963574655.1 Perodicticus potto
TATTATGATGTGATTTTTGGTCTTCAGGATATATACTCAATAAAGGAATTAAAGGATCGAATGGCAGATCTATTTTTAGATCTCTAAGTATTCTCCAAATATCTTTCCAAAAGGAATGTATTAGTTTGCATTCCCACCAACCGTGTTGGTGGGATCACACCTATGGTGCATCTTAGTAGGGTACTGGTGAAACTTATTAAATGTAGAGTATCAATGTCTTTATATAGTGATGAAGACAATGCTATGAGGGCTATCTCTCACAGTACGATCAAAATGTTTCTGATTGTATATGAAGCACATTCTGCCCTATGATTGCACCAATGTACACAATTATGATTTAATAAAATTATTTTTAAAAAATAATAAAAAAAATAAAAGTGGAGATTGAGTTTTGTGTATCTTGTAATACAGTCTACAAATTTCATTCAGTGGAAGTATGTTTTAAATGATCTATCTTCCCAATGTATAAGGCTATGTTAACAAACATAAAATTCCCCTGTCATGAAGTGTGGTAGACTCTTTAAAATAAATCTTGTTTTAAAATTCAGTAACTCATTGTTGTGCTGAGTAATGGCTAAGTTAGACTTAAGAGTTTTTGTTTGGCAGAGTTGGTTTGGATGTAATTACTTCCAGGTGCAAAATCAATGTGTAGCTCTTATAAGAGGGATGCAATAAGACTCACCTCTACAGGAGCAGATGAATGAGGACTAGTTATATACAAAATGAACGTGATACATGTATAAAATAAATGGTTATTATAAAAATGTGTTAGTTATCTTCATATATTGGACTTATAGCACATAAATACCTATCAGCCTAAAATATAGAATACTAAAAAAATTAATCATGGAAACAAATGCCACAATCTACACATAAACCTTTTCTTTAAATCTTACATTTTTGATAGAGTGAAGTTAGCTAAAATTAGTGCAATATCTGTATTATTACACATAAGTTTTCTTACCAGCGATAAATCAGTTTTATCCTTGGAATATAGAGATACACCCTGATTAGCGTGTATCAGTGATTGGTTATCCTAATGCCTCTGAACTCAAACCAGCGAGAGTACTTAGCTGGAGAACAGTTCGATGAGCTCTGTCTTTTTCTCTCCATGCTATCTTCTACCTGGATAGAAAGAGAGAAAGATAGACAGAAAAATATTACAGAGGAAATAGACACTCTCTAGTTCTTCACCTAGAATTATTTGTGTCTGGAAGTATTCAGACTATTTAGATATATTCAGGAAATTATATATACATGTAGGTTACATAATAAATAAATGCACACACACTTAGAATAGTCTGAATGTTTGTGTCACCTCAAAATTTACACATTGAAGTCTTAATTTGCTCTGGTAGTGAGTGTTAGGATGGAAGGTTTTAGGAGGTAATCAGTCATGAGAGTGGAGTCCTCATGAACTTGATGGCCTTATGTGAGAAATTAGTTTGACCTTTCCACCTTTTGAGGACACAGCAAAAACTTACCATCCATGAACCCAAAGTAAGCCTCGATAAACACCAAATCTGTCAGCACCCTGTCCTTAGACTTCCCAGTATGTAGAACTGAGAAATAAATTTGTGTTGTTTATAAGCTACCCATTAATGGTAGACTACAAAAGCAAACTGTGCCCATAATTTTCTTCAGATAATTCCGTCAAAATTTGCTAATATGATAATTCACAGGTATTTGCATTAATGTATGTAATAATGTGTGTTATTTCTGTAATGGTATTTAAAATGAAACACTGAAAGGGGGTGGTGATAGAAATTCCTCAATTGATACAGTATCTGTTATCTGACGGGTGGATACTCTAAAGCCCAAACTTCACTACTATACAATATATCCATGTAACAAAATTGAATTTGTATCCCTTAGATTTATATAAAAGTAAATAAATAAATACTAAAAGCATCACTCAGATTACTGTCTTAATTTAGGCAAATATATATAATATATGATGAGAAAGCAACCAGAGAAATGATTCTGGTTTAGTCAAAGTAAAATGGACATAAAACTAATAGCCACCAAGAGTATGAAATTATATTCTAAACATAGTTTTAATCTCTGGCCATAATATTCATATACATGATTTTAGTCAGCAGGTTGCTATTTGTGGGAAATAGCTATTCATGTATTTTACATTATGTAGAAACCTAAAAGTATCTAAACAGAAAAGCAAGCAGACTCCTTTGGGTATATGGGAGCTTGAAGATCTTGCAGAAATAAACATGCACATAAAAGAAAAGATAAATAGGGACATGTCCATTGATCAATTTAAACCTGAAAGTGATTAACCCAGTCCAAGGTTCTAACAAGATCCAGGGTTCTACTAGGTGTCATTGATTCCAACCCTTCACATTCAGTACCTCTATCAGAAATTAATATTCACATTCACTCTTTACTGCTCAGTTTTATATATATATATGTGTGTGTATATATATATATATATTCTAGTAAATTTTGATATTTTGGACTTGAGTTATTCCTTTGCCACTAATAGTAAGAGGAACAACAATCTGAGAGAAGCCACACATGCTAGTCAAAAAGAATGTGATGGTAAAAAAGAACTAAACACACATTATATTCATTTTTGTAGGGACAGTAAGAATAGAAGCATCAAAAATGCATGACTGTGTACTCTTGTAAACTACAGTGTCATGAATGATCACAGATTTCTAGTATTTTGTCATCTGAATAATTGATTGTGCATTGTAGAAAAAGAGTGTATCAGTTGTGAGTTCAATCCTTCCATTTTAATAGATGACAAAGGGAATCAATTTGTAAATAAAAAACCTGATTATCAGAATGTCAGACTGAATTGTAAGACTGCATGGGTCTGTGGCAAGTAAAATATCATCTGGCCAGTAATATAGGTGACGTTGTTACAAATAACAAGTTGTTTGTAACATTGTTCTTCAACTGGTGAATTTGTCAGTAAGTGATTTCTAAGGAGATTACTTGCGCACTTATTTCTTTGCTTAAATGATATTCTGAATGATAAGCAAATAAACAGGTAAACAACAATAAAACCTGTGCAAAATTTTTGTTGACTCCAAAGCTTCCCAGTCAACAATGTTATATTATTGATCCTCTTCATTGTTTGGCGTTCCTTGTAAAATTTTGAGAAGCAGGCCACGTAGGCCCCTATTCGACACTTATCTTGGTGGAAATTATCCGAGCATCCTAATTAATCGTCAATCTTTTAATTAAAATTCATTTAAAGTGCTATTTGCAAGATTTCTCAGATAGAAATATGAATGCTAATATAGGTTTTGTGGCCATCACTTCTCTGCCATTTTAAATTTAAAAGCAAACTTTCAACCTGCTGCAGGTCTTATTATCATGCCTCAGAAAAGATAGAAAAATAATAGGCAGCCCTGAAGTTCTGAGATTTTCCTTAATGGTATTGTTGCTATAGTTACAGCTGAAATGTTATATAAAGCAAATTGCTTATTGATGGAAAAATGCTGAGTAGCACAGCAGCATCCCTTTTCTGGGTTTTTATTGCCTACATTTCCTGCTTTCCTATTAAGATTAATGGATTTTTTGAGCGTTGTTTTGTTTTGAACAAGCTATGATGATTTGAAGTTAAAATAAATGCGTTTTTATCACCATCTACTAGCTGACGATAGAATATATTCAAGTATGTTGTGATCAATGTGGTGTTATTTTTTTATGAATCATTTATCAGAACTTTCCCTGTTTGGAGATGAATTTTGATATGTTGGTTCTAAGTGTTAAAGCGCTGAATAAAGATGTGATTGGTGTGCTTGCCTTGGCAGTACAGAGACTAAAATTGGAACAATACAGAGAAGATTAGCATGGCCCTGTGCAAGGATAACACACAAATTCGTGAAGTGTTCCATATTAAAAAAAAAAAAAGGGAAAGAAAAGATGTGATTGGTGTCATAGTGTGGATGCTTCTGAGTTTATTTACTATATTTAATAACATTGTAAATGAAACATATACTTTATTATGTTTTCAACCTTTAGACGCCGCTGATAATAGTGTATCAAAATCAAATTTATTCTAAAATAACAAATTCACACAGAAATGGTCTGAGAGCATCTGTAATTACTACTATGTTCTTAAAAAGCCTCCTTAAAAGCCTATATTTTGTATATTTTTGTGTATTAATAAACTTACCAATATAATGGAAATGTCCTATATGTATGTATGAGGGGCTATCCAGAAAGTATCCAGCCATATATATCTCTATTTTCTTTTCTTTTCTTTTTTTTGCAGTTTTTGACTGGGGCTGGGTTTGAACCGCCACCTCTGGTATATGGGGCCAGCGCCCTCCTCCTTTGAGCCACAGCACCGCCCTGTATCTCTATTTTCATATTACATGGCTGGATATTTTCTGGACAGACCTCGTATATGTAAAATTCTGTGGTCATCTCCCTGACTATCTTTGCCAGGAACTATTTCAGAGATAAAACCCATTTCATATTTAACCTTTTAAATACGAGTTGTTATGTCTGTCAGAATCGCAACTAATATAGAGAAGGGTGATATTATGTCTGGCTAGATCATTTTAGCTCCCGAAAGTCATATATGGCATTGATGTATTATTCATGGAGTTCTTACATAAGGTAAAGAATCATGTTTATTTCCAGATTGCTACTGGCCTAGAAACACTATGAATATTTACTGGAGTGGCTATTGAGAAACTAACAGCAGTGATAACAGATTTTGGACCTAGAAATATAAAGCAACTAAATCAAATCCATGAACACAGTGATACAAAAATCTCTGCAATTATTTTTGTTAAAGAATGAAAAGTATTTGTGACTTTCAATTTTTTTAATCATCCTCTGTGGATGATTAAATAGAATATTTCCAAAAATTTTTGTGAAACATATTTTTCAAGTAAGTTTGTTTATAATTAATGATGCGGTGATAATAGGGATGAACCATATCCAAATGAACTTCCTTGGAAAATCATTGTTTTTATTTTTTTGTTTCTTTTATTTATTCAATTTCAAAAACCTGATAAAATTTGCTTTTCTTATTTCTATTTTATATTTTACTTAGCCTCTGCCTTTTTCTCCATTGAGAGTCTTATACTCTCCCTTAATAAACAAAATGTGAATTTTCATATTTAAAGAAGTATAACAATTTGAGTGTTCTCAAGTCTTTATTAGCATTATGTCTTCTTCAGCTTGCCTAATTTCTTGGAATTCAATGGTTGGTCCTAGGGCTGCAGGAAAAGGAAGAGACATACAAATGAGACAATCACTTTAGCGTGTCTCCCTGTTGACGAAAATATACTTGCATGACTTATAACTTATCCAATTCCTCATGTTCCAGACTAAATTCATCAGATAATCCTGTATACATTGAATCCTGTCCATTGTCCTTAATAGTTTCTTTCTGCCTCTAGATCTAATTTTTACCAAGATAGGTAGATAACTACATTCTGACAAATCATTCTTAAAATAGCAGGTCTTTGCTGGATCCCAATTTCTCCTACAAACTAGGTTTGTTTATGTGTCAATAAACCCCCAATCTCAGCTTCTTCAATCTTATCTACCATTAACCTTTTACAACTAAAAATACATGTTTAATTTCGGTATATATTCAGTTAAATCTAATGAATCATTGCCTTTTTGCACATGTTACATAATTTTGCTCTGTCTCATCCTTAACTTAATAATTAAATTTCAATGAGAATAAAATAAGTCCTTGACTTATATTTTGACTACCTGCCACCAAATATAAATAAATTTGTGTAAGTGATATTTCTATTATATCAAATAGTGACAATAAATATTTTTGGAAAATAGATTTAATTTGTATTCACAATTTATTAATTTCTCTATTTTAAGGCCAGCCAAATCTTTTTAGAATATGTCTGTTTAGAAATGGAGTCACCCTTTTCTGCATTACAACACAATATCTTCCTCTTTCTCTTTATATAAAGTTTTTACTGCATGTTATATTTATTTGTATCTGTTCCTTTTGTCTTCTATCTGAAAGTAAGTTTTCTGACAGAATAAGACTTGCACCTATACTTTTGAAATAGTGTATATACTCCATGTATATAAACAGAATAGATATATATAGAATACATACATTATTTGACATAATAGAAACATCAGTTTCCAAATTAATTTTGGTGACAGTTAGTCAAAGTGTAAAATCAAAAGAATTAGGCTTCAATTTTTATTTTTCTCCTGAGAAAAATTAATCATGAACTCAAGGGAATAGCAACATAAAGTTAAAAATGCAAGATAGCAAGGCTGGGCGCAGTGGCTCACACCTGTAATACTAGCACTCTGGGAGCCCAAGGTGGATGGATTGCCCTGAGCTCACAGGTTCAGGCCAGCCTGAGCAAGAGCGAGATCCCATCTCTAAAAATAGTCGGGTATTGTGGTGGCATCTGTAGTCCCAGCTACTTGGGAGGCTGAGGAAAGAGGATCTCTTGAGCCCAAGAGTTGGAGGTTGCCGAGTTATGACACCATAGCAGTCTACCAAGGGTGACAAAAAGCAAGATAGTAATGATTGAAAATGTTAGGTTTAACTGAATATGGATGGAAATTTAATCAGAAGTATTGATGCAGCCTTAAAGAAAGATGGAGACTTTACCTCTTACATATTTACAAGGATGGAGCTGTAACATATTCTTCTTAGCAAAGTATCTCAAGAATGGAAGAAAACGTATCCAATGTACTCAGTCTTAATATGACATGATTTTACAGCTTTCATAAGAAAGCTGTAACACAAGAAGAAGGGGAGAGGGAAGGGAGGGGAGCGGGGAGGATGGCTGGAGGGAGGGTGATTGGTGGGACCACACCTATGGTGCATCACAAGGGTACATGGAAATTTACTAGGTGTAGAATATAAATGTCTTAACACAATAACTAAGAAAATGCCATGAAGGCTATGTTAACCAGTTTGATGAAAACATTTCAAATTGTATATAAAGCCAGCACGTTGTACTCCATGATTGCATTGATGTGCACAGCTATGATTTAATAATAAAAAAAAGTTTTGATTTGAAACAGCCAATGAGGTTCTTATGATACTATCCTTCATCTTTCATATTTACACTATTGACTTCTGTTTACATTACAAACTTTAGTAGCATCGTGATTATCACTGCTTTATACCCATATGTTACCAACCTTTACTTTAAATTGGGAATATAAAATATTTTATGTGATTGACTGAATTAACTAGATTATAGCTTTTATTCTCTTACTGAAATTACAAATGATATGAAAATTATGAGTCCACTACCTTTGAAACAATCACTATGCTTTATTTTCTCAACACATTTTTCTTTTAACCAGAACCATGTACTTTGCTGGTATCATCTGTTGTAAATAGCAAGGGATGACTACTTGGTGAGAATCATTTGTCCCCAAAACTCAGCTAAAATAGTCACACTTTATAATTGACAAAAATTCCAATGGAACAAACTTGTATTCTGGTATATTAAAAATTTTCTAACTTATTTACATTAGGACTTGGCCCACAGGAATACTTAATACACACCTGCACTTGGTTTTTAGAATCCAGGTTACAAAACAGCACAGTGATACAGCTATTTGTATCTGTTATTGTTTTTTTAAAGTCAGATTCTGAATGAAAATATCTTCAGATGTGACTCAACCAAGTAATGCTTTTTAAAACCACATAGATTATCAAGATTGATTTTCTGTAGCTACTATGCAAGTTCCTCCTTCAGGGAGTGTTCAATATATGAGCTAGAACTTTTAGTATTTGACATAAGAAATCAAATCAGCTTCTTTCCCATGACTTTTATATAAAAGCATTACTGAGTATAAAGAAGGCAAAATTTACTTCAGTGTAGCTTTGTCATGAAATTAAAAAGGGAATTGATAGTGAGTGATCATACACAGAAAAAGCGAGTGAACCCATAATGCATCCTAATGTTTTATAGGCAGGATTTTACTGCAGCTGAAGAATCAACTTTTGTCTTTATTCTTTTAGATCAGAAAATAAGAGTTATAATGGCTTACATATTGCAAAACAGTCACAGACATTAAGCTATAGTTTAATGCTTCTAAAGAAATTGGAAACTAAAGTAAGAAATGAAACATATCTCTGATAGTATTCTGGAACAATGAGTGGCTTTTGTCTCTAAATAATTTATTAAGCTAAGTAACTAGAAAGAGTGAGCCAGTATAAAAATCCCTTTGAAATTGAAGTTCTCAGAGGACAATGTAACAAATATAGAAAAGCAATATTATTTGTAGGACCCTCCAACCAGGTGCCTTACAAAATGGGTACACATTAAATAGTAACAGTAAGAACTATATGTTTCACCTTCATTTGTTGCATTAGCATAGGTAATAAGAAAAAATAAAACACACATACTCAGGGGAGAATCCTGAAATAGTTTTAGTCTGACATAGTCTGTCTCCTGTGTAATCATTTTTCCTATATTTTTATCAGAAGGTAGTCTTTAGTTTACAAAAGCATTAACCAATTTATCAAAAAGTCAATCCTACCTCTGCTTCCAAAATTCTGCTGAAATAGTTTTGATATAGTCCCAGGGCATTTGTTTGTATGGCTAAGGACCACCTCAGTTGATTTAGTGCATTTGGCCATGGCTTACATACTGAAGATCAAAGATATAAGGAAATGTTTCAGTTAGTAAGGAGGGTGGGGTCTTGGTGTGTGCCACACCTTTGGGGGGCAAAACACGATTGTAAGAGGGACTTTACCTAACAAATGCAATCAGTGTAACCTGGTTTCTTGTGTCCTCAATGAATCCTCAACAACAATTTAAAAAAAAAAAAAAGAACACTCTGGAAAAAAGATACCAAGCAGTTTGAGCCTTTAGTGTTCTTTGGTCAATTGCATGAGGAAATGTGATTAGTATAGAATGATTATTTTTAATATGAAAGTAGAGATTTGTGCACAAACGATTCTTGAAAATTCCACCTATAGTTGTAAAACTCTGCTCTGGTAAGTAGAACTATATTTGGCCCAAAAAGCAATAGGCGGGCGGTGCCTATGGCTCAAAGGAGTAAGGTGCTGGCCCCATATACCAGAGGTGGCCAGTTCAAACCCAGCACCAGCCAAAAAAAAAAAAAAAAAGCAATAGGCAATAGTGGGCTAAACCATAATGATTTTTTTTTGTTTAAACAAATTTAATGTAACAGTGTTTGAATACATTTATGACACAAATACTAATTTTGAAGATACTAGGCTTAAAAATAATTTTATTTGGAATAAATGCAGATTTTTTTTTCTCCTCCCAAATGAATATTTCCCTGGGTATATCTTCAATGCAGTTTTTCCTTTCCCTTTTTTTTTTTCTTTTAATCGTTTATAATGAAGAGAGTAAATAGCTAGCCTCATCAGCAGTTTTTTTAATTTCACAGCACACTTGAACCAATAGTTAAATTTATACAGCACACTTAAATTATGTTGAGCAAAAAGAAAAGTTTTATGGCACACCTAAGATCTCCTCTCGGCACACTGGATGAAAATCACTGTTCTAGGAATTCCACACATTTTTTGATTTTTAAAAAATCTAATCTTTGATCATAATCTTTTTTAAAAAATCAATGTGTCATTGATTTAGAAAAATCCATATATAAATAAAACAACTAGGAATTAACAATTTTTCACTTTGGAAAATACACAGAAACAGATACATTATAATACAGTTAATCTATTCATTGCTGTTTTATTTGCAGATTCAAGAATGGCTTTGTTTAAATTGTCAAACCCAGAGAGCAATATCAGGACAGCTTGGAGAAGTGGGAAAAATGCCACCTGCACCATCAGGGCCCAAAGCGTCCCCCACACCTATACCTACAGAACCACCATCTCAGAAAACAGCAATGCTTCCTCCAGTGAAAGTGGAAAAGGAAGAACAAGAAGTCAAGGCAGAAGCTGAAAAAGTCATTCCAGAGAAAGCAAAAGAAACTCCTTCAATTGAAAAACATCCCCCTGAGGTAACTGCAGATCAGAAACAAGAAGGAGGAAAACTAGAGAAAGACAAAGCTTCAACCATTCAAGAAAAAAAGCCAGCTCCCAAAGAAGAACATCTAGTCCCAGAAGAGAAAAAACTAACCCCTGAAGAAAAAAAGCCACATCCTGAAGAAGAAAAGCCACCCCTGGAAGAAAAAAAGCCAGCCTCCGAAGACAAAAAGTTACCCCCAGAGGCAAAAGCATCACTTCTCCAAGAGGAACAGAAACAGGACTTACTTAAAAGTCAAGTACAAATTACGGAAGAAAAGGGTGAAGACAGGGTGGCTCCAAAGGCTGAGAGACAGCCACACACCAAGGCGGGAGATTTGCCAGCTGGCACTCCTCAGAGCATGCCCAGGGAGGATGATAAGACGACCAAAAAAGTGAGAGAACAGCCCCAGTCAGTGTGCACAGCAAAATCTGATCAGGCAGAACCTGGGAAAGAAAAAGCAGTAAGTTATATTTTCCTAACTTTGCACTATCTCATGTATGTATGTAAATTTACTAATTTTTACCTAAGCACACAAGTTACTCAATGGTGTTTGTAATAAGAGAAGGCTCTAGAACAGAGAATCACATTTTCAGAGAAGTGTTAACAGTTGATTGCTGAAAATGAAGAACTTTGGCCTTTTGACCAAAGTTCTTAGTCAAGTTCACATAAAGCATAGATCTAACATGTATTTTTCTGTGTCTTATGCCTATCATATGATTTATCAAAATCTTTTAGAGTGATAAAGAAGTTCCCTATAGTTCTGTTTCTTTTTTTCTCTCTAGTATGGAGAGAAAAATCAAAATCCCCCTTTAACATAAAATAATGTGTCTTATATGAGTTTTTGTTCACTCAGCCATTAGTTACACAGAGTCAACTTCTTTTTTTCTTCTTCTTTTTTATTCTTTTGGATTGAAGAAAAAAAGGAAAAATGGTGTGCCCAAATCCAAAACACACGTCATTTTGAAAATTCACAAAGTAGGCTCGGAGCCTGTGGCTCAACAGGCTAAGGCGCCAGCCACGTACACCTGAGCTGGCAGGTTCGAATCCAGCCCGGGCCCGCCAAACAACAATGACGGCTGCAACCAAAAATTGGCCGGGCGTTGTGGCGGGCACGTGTAGTCCCAGCTACTTGGGAGGTGGAGGCAGGAGACTCGCTTGAGCCCAGGAATTGGAGGTTGCTGTGAGCTGTGATGCCACAGCACTCCATCCAGGGTGACAGCTTGAGGTTCTGTTTCAAAAAAGAAAGAAAAAAGAAAATTCACAGAGTAGTTTTTTTAGTACTTAGCATGTTTTTAACATGATGTGTTTTGCTAGGAGTTTCATTCAATATGTTTAATATTGAAAGGCTGTTTATCATCTAAGCATAATCTGAAAAAAATATATGTTCTTTTCTTTAATAGAAATTTTTTAGAGTAACTCATTTTCACTAATATTTGCACAAGTAATGATGTCACTTTTTACAAGAATTCTGACGTTTTTAGAGCTACAAGAGATCTTACATCACTTATCTAATTGAATAATTTTAATTCTTAGAAGACAGCAATTATTAAAGAGGAATAAAAAATGGCCGGGTGTTGTGGCGGGTGCCTGTAGTCCCAGCTACTAGGGAGGCGGAGGCAAGAGACTCGCTTGAGCCCAGGAATTGGAGGTTGCTGTGAGCTGTGATGCCATGACACTCTACCCAGGATGACAGCTTGAGTCTCTGTCTCAAAAAAAATAAAAAAATAAAATAAAGAGGAATAAAATGATGTGTTAGTATTAAAACTCTTAACTAGAAACTATAGTCTATTCCAACTCTGATTCGGTTATTTTTTGTTTACATTTCTAATACATGCTTGCTAATCTATCTCTCTTGCATATTATGCATCAAATATTAACTACATAAATCCTGATCTTCTTTTTTATATGAATAAATTTTATGTAAATATGTATCTAGGCATCGTCACCAGCACCTATGTCTTCTTCTAGCTGATCTTTGTAGAACTTGATGCTTGGTACTCTTTGCCCCTTTGTGACACTATCTATCGCTTTCCTGACCCTCTACTTTTTTGCTTCCTTCTCTTTTTATCTTTATGATCACACTTCACAAGTTCTACTTTAACTGTCTTCAGCATTTCTTTTTGCTAGTTCCAGATGATAAGGTTTTCCTTGTTTTTCTTTTGATTTCTGTCTTTTCCTCCTAGGGGAGCCACATAAACAACTTTAAATCCATTAGTGGACCTACAGTCCCTATTTTGAGTGTCAGGTCTACAATTTCAAGTACCTGGGAGGTAGCTCCACTTCTAAGCCTCATTGTAAATTGAAACTTAATACTTATGAATCAGACTGACTTCTCTACAGAAGCTGATTTTGCTTCTGACTTTCTAATTCTGACAATGGCACTTCATTCACCTGTTTGCTGTCCCCAGTCACTAATCTGAGTGATCAAAGGTTTCTTCTTACTACCCTTTGTTCTCCGCATCCAAGTTATCACTCTCCTGTCCATTAACACCTGTTTCTCTGGACATTGCCTTATTTACAGTATTCATGACCTTTTGCCAATTTTGGAGTAATCTAATTACAGGTTACTATGCCTTCCTGTTCTCCTGTGTTTTCCAGGGTCCAAGCAATTTTACTCCACTATTTAGATATTCCTACTACTTTCTAATTTTTAAATATAATCGAGAAAAGAAGTCTTCATATAATTTGTTAATGCAGTACATTTTTCCCTTTCTTTTAAACCTTTATCACTTTTTAAATCATTACTATTTCTTCTATTATACAACCTCCATATATATATATTTATTTATTTATAATTGAATTGGTATACTGTTTTACTAATACATTATTTATATTATAAAACATTCAAAAAGAAGTTACTAAAATGAACTAAAATTACTGTTTTAGTATATTTATTTAAATGTAGATGCATTTGATCACATTAAAGGTTGATGAATAATAGTGTTTTAGAAGACCATTGATTGAATATGCCTAAGGTTTTTTTTTTTAAATCTTGCTCTGGAATTTCATGAGAGAGTTACATAAAAGATAGCCTCAAAGTTGAGCTTATATAATCTTTTGCTGTTTAGTTTTAATGACTATTCATAGCAGAAATAAAGATAATTCAGATAGATGCACCAGAAATGGAAGAAGTGGAGCAAAGTTGTGCTCACCAAATCTTGCTACCTGTTTTCCAAGGATGGAGTTAAAAACCAATTATGAAAAAAAAAATTGTGGCAATTTCACAAATTAATGTTAATAGTCCCTAATACCAATCATTTGTTCTCATTAACTCTCGGAAAATGTGGCACTTTAAAAATATTTTTTTCAACAAATAGCTCTAAAACCGATTGAGATTCTTCATCTGGAAAATTTTTAAACAGATTAAAATATTTTGTTATTTTAAATTTTGTTTAAAATAACAAAATATTAAACAGATAAAATAACAAAATACTAAACAGATTAAAATATTTTGTTATTTTAAATTTTGTTAAATAAAAAGATATGAGAGCTTCTAAAAGGGACTTATGTCATTTTTTGTAGCAAAATCACATGATGATTTCTCAGAGAAATGTATATTGTTTATTTTTCCTTAAAGACCTAGTAGGTAGTAAATTGTTGACAACTAGTATTTATTCCTAAGTATCTAATAAGTAGTATATTACTTGGTAATGGTAAACATTGGTAAAAATGGTAAACATTGTCATCACCAAAAATTTGATTAAATTTGGGCCTATTCCAATTTTTAAAAAAATTAAATCTTTGTGTTCTGCAGCTTTTAATTTTTTTTTTTTTTTTTTTGAGACAGAGCCTCAAGCTGTCACCCTGGATAGAGTGCCTTGGCATCACAGCTCACAGCAACCTCCAATTCCTGGGCTCAAGCGAGTCTCTTGCCTCCGCCTCCCAAGTAGCTGGGACTATAGGCGCCCGCCACAATGCCTGGCCATTTTTTTGGTTGCAGCCGTCATTGTTGTTTGGCGGGCCCGGGCTGGATTCGAACCCGCCAGCTCAGGTGTATGTGGCTGGCGCCTTAGCCCGTTGAGCCACAGGTGCCAAGCCTGTTCTGCAGCTTTTAAACTAAATTCCCCCAAGGTAATCAACAAAATTCTGCGATTAAAATAATTTCATAGTTATTGTTCATCTCAACACAAAATATTTAAAATTCCCTTAAAATATGGAGGTCTCATTAGTATACAATATACTAAATTAGTAACTTCCTGAGGCACTCTGTCCAATAAATATAGTAAATTAATTCACATGTGCTACTATTTCTCTAACCTTAAACATTAAGCCATAAGTTCAATCAGAAAAGCCACAGTTCAATATTTAATATATCAATTTCTTCATTAACATACACACATATGTCCTTATTAAGCAAATTATTCAGTATTGGGCTGGATGTTTACTGGTGCATTTTTCATTGGGGACTAAGATTAGTAATTCTTTATTTTATTATTAACATGGAAATAGGGACTATTACAAACTAGTATGTTAGAAATATTTATGCATTGATTCCATTACCAGACGTTTTGCTACTTAGTTTTTCTCCTACTTTTCCCCTACACCTTGCACAATGTCTCTTTGTTTCTTTCAACAGTATCTGCTGACAACGGAGTACAGTTTGATGTCCACATATTAATTTAGTCATTTTTCCATGATAGGAATATGTCTTTTCCTGTTAGATAAGAAATTTTAAAAGAAGTTCACAAATGCTTATCGTTTAATTTAGTGAAAATTTTGGAAGAGCTGGGAATCTCATTTGCGAGAATCACAGCATTTTGTACACCATTACACTGGCTTTAACTCTAAAGCACATTCTGGGCTTAGGGTAACTCTAAAGCACATTCTGGGCTTAGGGTTTGCTGTTGGTTTGGGTAGACATGGATAAAGGTTTCAGTTTCCTGTTAACATCAAAAGTTAAGCATAAACTTCATGTCAGATTTTGTTTAATTTGATGACCATTGTTTTTACCTTGGCATGAGAAGTTATGAAAGCTTGTAACAATATGAAAAGTGTCGTACCTACCCAGGAGGAAATGAATGCATAGAATGTCCCACCCAGGAAAGAAGGAATGTGCCAACCCCTATCCTTCCAACCCTTTTAAAATCCCTATGGACTCTTGCTCCAATGAGATGAAGGAACAAGAGACCCCTCTGACCCCTGCCCAAAATTCATCCATCTAATGGTGAGGCAGCCTACGATGCTCCTCATCCAGCAGGAAGCAGTCAAAAAGATACCACACCCATCATCCCGCCTCCTTATAATAGATTAAAAAGACCGAGATGATAGAGTCAAATGGAGGTACCCGCCCAAATAGAACCGGCCTGCCTAGGAGGAAATGAATGCATAGACTGTCCACCCAGGAAAAAGGACTGTGCCAACCCCTATCCTTCCAACCCTTTTAAAATCCCCATCCACCATAACTCATACACTGACTTCCTTCTCAAACTCAGCTCATCCTCACGCAGGTGGAAATAAAGGCTGATGTTGCTCACAAAAAAAAAAAAAAAAAAAAAAGAACGAAAAAGAAAAGTGTCCAATTCCATATTGGTGTGTTTGTGTGTTTTTTACATTACTACTTTAATTTTTCATACATGATTATTTTGAAGCAATCTTTAGTCTACCACTTACCCATTAAAGGAAAGTTGTTTTATTTGAAACTAAGGTAATATTAGCCATAAACCTGCCTAACTGAATGATAAGCTTTAATATAAAGGTGAGCAAATGACATTATTGCCTCATTGTAACTACTCTTTATAGCATAACTCCCAGTTTTCTCCTAGGATTCTCATAGACTCTGTCATCAGCTGATATGAAAAGTCAGAAAATGACAGTGGCAATCTATTTACTACATATCAATAAAATTTAATTTATTTTCTATTTGGATTTAAAACTACAGTAAAGTGTGGCACCTGTGGCTCAAAGGAGTATATTGTGGGCCCCATATACCAGAGGTGGCGGGTTCAAATCTAGCCCCGGCCAGAAACTGCAAAAAATAAAATAAAATAAAATAAAACTACAGTAAAAATTCTACTATTTTCCTGATGTCATCCAATGGATCATTTTTGCAGAGCCACCAGGGTAATCCGCACCCCATGGTGGAAACTCCTGTCTCAGTGACGGAGTTGGCTTTCTCAGCCCTTCTGGTATTTGGCTCCAATACAACCTCCAGGCAATCCCTAACACTCCCCACACTGGGAGATAAAAATAAACCTCCAACTATGCCTTTCTGTTATTCCTCACCATAGCTCATGCCTCTCCTTCCTGAACCTGTTCTCAGGTTTTTTATGTGTACTGACTCTGTGCTTGCATATCAGCCCGAGCAGTAAAATCCCACCTGAATTTCCAGATTCCTTTCCTAGTACTACTTTCATGAGTCTCTTCTTCTCCCTAGTGGTAGTCATTTCTCCTGCTGCTGAATTTTCCATATTGATTAGTTTTAAAGTTAGTTTTTATTTACAATGAAATGGCACTCTTCCTTTATCCTGGCCACTATGTTAAGCCCTTTCTCTCTCATTGAACCTACTTATCAGTAAGGTTAATATTGTGATGCTTGTTTTAAAGATGGGAAAATGAAATTTTGATGCCCCGGATCATGTAGCTGGAAGGCAGCAGAACTAGGTTCATAATCCAGTTCTGATCATAAAAACTGTACTCTTGACCATTGCACAACATGATTTTTTAATACGACACTTTTACAATACTACCTTTTCATTATTGTAATTATTCGTCTCCCTGAGTCCCACTATAATCCCAAAAATTTGTGTAATTTTTACTTTGTTTACATATTTGTATTTTATTTATTCATTATTTTTATGTATGTAATTTTCTTGCCACAACATTTTGTCTCTTTGCTCATTTCTATCTTTCAAAATGTTTGTTGAATATAATTACAATTAATCCTAAAATATAATAAATAATTTGAAAGTGTGATTTTTATGTTTAGTTTAATAATTTTAAAAGTCATGTTATTACTAAATTTTCTTTATATATATATATATATATATATATATATATATATATATATATATATTTCTGTGTATGTATATATACAGAATACCATTTAAATATTTATTTGAAACACTGTAGCTCTCCTGATAGAACTTAGACATCCATTAGAGTAAACATGTATTTCTGGTTAAAATGACCTAAGGGTTAGTATTTAAGTTACATATATCCATTGTTTATAGTTGACATATGATTAGATAGGATGAAAAATAATTAAGTTTTCTGTAGTGACAAGGATTCTCATGTTATAGTGCTCAGGTGAGAGTATCTGATCTTTCCCTCCAGGTTCAGTGAATTTTATGGATTTAATTTTGTTTGGAGTATTTCAAATACTTAGACCAGTCATCTGTACTAATGTTAACTTTATACAAATTATTAAACATAATTTTATTTTTTATTTAATTTTAGCCATTTAAAAATAAATGACTTTGGGAAAATCAGAAACTTAACATTGAGTCCTATCTTTGCAGGTTTTATATGTAACCTAGATCAGTTCTTAACCCCACTAGTATTCAAAAAGTTTCTACTTGGCTTTGATGTGGAAGTATTCATAAAAGGCACAACCAAATTTGACATTTCAGATATGTCTTGGTGCATTCTCCACTACTGGTAAAGGCCTAAAGGTACACCACTATGGTAAAAGCTCCAAATGGGGCTCGATTCAGCACTCCTTTCTGCTTGGTCTACAGTTCAAATAATGGTTGTCAGATAGTGGAGGGAAAAGAAAAAAAAGTATAGAGCAAATGCATACTTTGCAAACTGCCTACCTCATAATGTAGAAAAGGGAGAATGATTCAGGGGAAAAAATTAACACAACATCATTATCATAGGTGAATAATGATTAAATCCTAGAAGTAGTATGAAAGAAAGGGACTCGGAAGTAAGTGACAAGAGAGTTAAGTGAGTAGAGTATAGGACTGAGGATAGAAGCATGAACATAAGGCCACTTAGGGAAGATTAAGGAAGATTATAGAGCAGGCAATTTTATATATATATATATGTTAGTCTTCTGTCTAATGTCACTTAATTTCCTTTGTTACATTATGTATGTCTAGTCCTAATCTTATGTTTGTTAAATGACAGTAGAACCTTCAGAATCCATTGTATAAAACTGATTTGTTAATTATACTCATTGAATTGTTGTTACATTTTATGCATAGTTTTATGACATTGCGTTTAACAACATAGGTAGACATGAAACAAAGAATACCCTTGACACTTTCAAAATTTGGTTATGAAAGATAATGTTTTTGACCTTTTATTCACAAGCCCAAAAAAGACAGCAAGTTCAAGATGATGGTATGTCTATGAAGGCTTCCAGATCCCTGGAAAACTCTTGTTCCTTCTCACAAACGTTAGTTATCCTACTTGTTGAAGGACGCTACCTTTGAAGATAAAGGCATTTCAAAAGCAGTTTCAGAATCAGAGGTTAATCATACATACTATTAGTGAAACACCATTGGGGTGGGAAGCTGAATATAAATGTGATTAGCAATTCTACAAAAATAACAGCTGAATATTTCTCTTTAGCTGAATTGATGAGTCAGACCAATTATTGCATAACTTTTTAAAACTTACAACTTCTAAATATTCATTCTATGTAATAGGGAGTTATATTATTAATACCAATACCAAGTGTACACCGTATTTCACAGTTTTCAGAGTTTCATTAAAAAGCAGTACTTTGAGTATCCCAACAACAATAATATCCTCTGCTGTAAGGGGTACATGCATTATTCTGGTGTGTTACCTGCTTATTTTTAAGTAAATTTCCCAGGATCCCATTCAACTTATGGCCAGATACAGGCACAAAGCTTATGCTCTCATTCTTTCTGTCCTTTGCCTGACCTCATAATTAAAAAGTATTAATTATGATAATGGAAAAGTTATCATTAAAACTCTCTTCACAATTTAAACTTTATCCCAATTTACTGAGAAAGATAATCAGAAATTTTAAGAAAAATGTATTTGAAATGTGAAATATTAGAGTACTTATTAAAGAAAATAGTTTTCATTGAGAATTAGCATTATTAAAAATAGTTAAAATGAAAACAAACGTTGGTCAGCATGTATAAATTATCTTTATTTTTGTTCTCATTCAAACTTTTAAAAATACTGACATATAATTGAAAATTTTCCCCAAATTATTCTTCAGTACCTAATAGCTATTTGAGAGTAGTAGAGAGGCAGCATTTTAGTTTAACTATGTTAAGTTTTCCTGTATCTTTTCCTCCCTGCTAGGAAAAGGAAGATGACAAATCAGACACCTCAAGTTCTCAGCAGCCTAAAAGCCCGCAAGGTCTGAGCGACACAGGATATTCTTCTGATGGCATATCAAGTTCACTTGGCGAAATTCCAAGTCTTATTCCAAGCGATGAAAAGGATTTTCTCAAGGGACTCAAAAAAGACACTTTTTCACAAGAAAGCAGCCCTTCCAGCCCCTCAGATTTGGCTAAGTTAGAAAGTACAGTCCTATCTATTTTAGAAGCTCAAGCAAGTACTCTTACTGATGAAAAGTCAGAAAAGAAAACACCACCCCATGGGGTTTCTCCTGAGAAGCCTAAAGACCAACAGAAAACTCAGATTGTATCTGAAACCCTGGAAATTACTATTTCAGAAGAGGAACTCAAGGAGAGTCAAGAAAAGAAGGACACTCTTAAAAAAGACAGCCAGGAAGGCATTCCTTCCGCCAAGGACTATAAAGAAAGGTCTGAGTTTGTTGATGATATAACTACTAGAAGAGAGCCTTATGATTCAGTTGAAGACAGTAGTGAAAGTGAAAATTCACCCATTCCACAAAGAAAAAGGAGAACTAGTGTTGGTTCATCAAGCAGTGATGAGTACAAACAGGAAGATAGTCAAGGGTCAGGGGAAGAGGAGGACTTCATTCGGAAACAGATTATAGAAATGAGTGCTGATGAGGATGCTTCAGGTTCTGAAGATGATGAGTTTATTAGGAACCAGCTCAAAGAGATTAGTAGTAGTATCGAGAGCCAGAAGAAGGAAGACACAAAAGGGAAAGGAAAAGTAACAGCGGGGAAACATAGACGACTGACTCGGAAAAGTAGTACAAGCATCGATGATGATGCGGGGAGACGCCATTCATGGCATGATGAAGACGATGAAACATTCGATGAAAGTCCTGAGCTTAAATACAGAGAAACGAAAAGTCAGGAGAGTGAAGAACTTGGAATTGCTGGAGGGGGAGGACTACGCCGATTTAAAACTATTGATCTCAACAGTACAATAGCCGATAAATATTCTGCAGAATCATCACAGAAAAAAACAACTTTGTATTTTGATGAAGAGCCAGAATTGGAAATGGAAAGCCTGACAGACTCACCAGAAGATAGGTCCAGGGGAGAGGGATCTTCAAGTCTTCACGCTTCCAGCTTCACTCCTGGGACATCACCTACATCAGTTTCGTCACTTGACGAGGACAGTGACAGTAGCCCAAGTCACAAAAAAGGAGAGAGCAAACAGCAACGCAAAGCTCGACACAGATCACACGGCCCTCTTTTGCCTACCATTGAAGATTCTTCAGAGGAGGAGGAATTGAGAGAGGAAGAAGAATTATTAAAGGAACAAGAAAAGCAGCGGGAATTAGAGCAGCAGCAAAGAAAGAGTTCTAGTAAAAAGTCAAAAAAAGACAAAGATGAACTTAGAGCTCAGAGAAGGAGGGAAAGACCAAAGACCCCACCCAGTAATCTCTCTCCCATTGAAGACGCATCCCCGACAGAAGAATTACGTCAGGCTGCAGAAATGGAGGAGCTCCATAGATCTTCTTGTTCTGAATATTCACCTAGCATAGAATCAGACCCAGAAGGTTTTGAAATAAGCCCAGAAAAAATAATAGAAGTACAAAAAGTTTACAAATTGCCCTCAGCTGTGTCTTTATATGCGCCAACAGATGAGCAATCTATTATGCAGAAAGAAGGTAGTCAAAAGATGTTAAAAAGTGCTGAGGAGATGTATGAAGAAATGATGCATAAAACGCACAAATACAAAGCCTTTTCAGCTGCGACTGAACGAGATGAAGTGTTTGAAAAAGAGCCCTTGTATGGTGGGATGTTAATAGAGGATTATATTTATGAATCTTTAGTAGAAGACACGTACAATGGATCAGTCGATGGCAGTCTGCTAACCAGGCAAGAAGAAGAAAATGGATTTATGCAACAGAGAGGAAGAGAGCAAAAACTAAGACTTCCAGAGCAGATTTATGAAGATCCTATGCAGAAAATTACAGACTTACAGAAAGAGTTTTATGAGTTAGAAAGTTTACATTCTATTGTGCCTCAAGAGGACATTGTTTCAAGCTCTTATATCATCCCAGAAAGCCATGAAATAGTGGATCTGGGTACTATGGTGACTTCCACGAGTGAAGAAAAGAAATTACTAGATGCTGATGCTGCGTATGAGGAACTCATGAAGAGGCAACAGATGCAGGTAACACCAACCCAGCTCCCTATCAGCGATGACATGACAGAGTCCACCATGGACTTTGACAGGGTTCCGGATGCATCTTTGACATCAAGTGTTCTCTCGGGAGCATCTCTCACAGATTCAACCAGCAGTGCAACACTCTCCATCCCAGATGTGAAAATAACCCAACACTTTTCAGCAGAAGAACTTGAGGATGAATATGTCACTGATTATACAAGAGAAATTCAGGAGATAATTGCCCACGAATCGCTGATTTTGACCTACTCTGAACCTTCAGAAAGTGCTACATCTGTCCCACCCTCTGACACACCTTCTCTCACGTCATCTGTTTCTTCAGTTTGTACCACAGATAGCTCCTCACCTGTTACTACCCTGGATAGCATAACTACAGATTATACAGAGCCAGTGGACATAATAACTAAATTGGAAGATTCTGAGAAAATTTCTACATCAACTTATTTTCCAGGCAGCATAATAGACTATCCAGAAGACATAAGTGTATCTTTAGATCGGACTACCACGCCAGATGGTAGAGCTAGTGTTGATCATATTGTCATATCCTTAACTGATGTGGCTCCTTCTATTATAGAATCAGTAGGAACTAAACCTACAGAGCAACTGATTGCTGACACTACTTCCACTGACATATCTCTCTCTGAAAAAGACCCAGTGAAGAAAGCTAAGAAGGAAATGGGGAATGGAATTATTCTGGAAGTTTTGGAAGCTTACAGAGATAAAAAGACACAGTCTGAGGCTGAACTAACAAAACCCAGCTTATCTGAAAGTGTGCTTGATCAACCACTTTCTTCTGTAACAGCCCTTCCCATGAAGGAGCCACGTTCAACTGCGTACTTTGCACCTGGAGAAATCTTTGGTCAGGAAAAGCCAGCACCTCCATTACCATCTGGCACTCCTTCTGTTTCTGCTCTTTCAACTAAAACTCGTCCATTCTTTAGAAGTTCTTCTTTGGATATATCAGCTCAACCTCCTCCCCCACCTCCTCCTCCTCCACCCCCTCCTCCCCCACCACCCCCTCCTCCTCCTCCCCCACCACTTCCTCCACCAACTTCACCTAAACCAAGTAGTCATCCTAAAAAAAAAGTAACAGCTCCAGCTCCAGTGACTCTAGCCACCACAGCTACGCCTCTGTTTGATGCTGTTACTACTGTAGACACCACAGCCGCTTCAAGGACTAATGGGTTACCTGCAACAAAAATATGTGCCCCTGCACCTCCTCCTGTTCCTCCTAAACCGTCTTCAATTCCATCTGGACTTGTATTTACCCATAGGCCTGAGCCAAGCAAACCTCCAATTGCCCCCAAACCGGCTGTTCCACAGCTTCCAGCAACTACACAAAAACCAACAGATATACACCCCAAACCAACAGGTCTATCTTTAGCTTCAAGTATGACCTTAAATTTAGTGACTTCAGCAGATTATAAATTGCCTTCCCCTACCTCCCCACTTTCCCCACACTCTAACAAGTCCTCACCAAGGTATTCCAAATCGCTCATGGAAACTTATGTGGTTATTACATTACCATCTGAACCTGGGACTCCAACAGATTCTTCAGTTGTCCAGTCAATTACCAGTTGGCCCCTAGGATCACCCCCCAAAGATCTGGTTTCCATTGAACCAGTGTTTTCTATGGTTTCTCCTATGGCAGCTGTAGAAATTTCAAGCTCTTCAGAACAGACTCCCTACATCCCTGATGCTTTGGGTACATTTTCTGCTGCCCCTGTTACAGCGCTCTCTTCATTCCCTGCAGCCCCCACCTTAGTTACACAGTTTCCTACAGCAGAAGTTTCCAAGCCTGAGGTTTCAGCAGCCAGAAGTACAGCTCCCAGCGTTGATCTCAGCAGTGTCTCTGTATCAGTTCCTTCAGAGCCTCTTGCTCTAGGTAACTTACATTCAGAGAAGCCTCAGTATCAGGAAGATGGAAAATTACAACTTGTTGGTGATGTCATTGATTTGCGTACAGTACCAAAAGTAGAAATTAAGACAACTGAAAAATGTATGGATCTTTCTGCTTCTGCAATGGATGTGAAAAGGCAAATAGCAACAAATGAAATTTATGGGAGACAAATTAGTGCTGTCCAACCCTCTATTATAAATCTCAGTGCAACTTCAGTAGTGACTCCTGTATCTCTGGTCACTGAGACAGTGACCTTTGTCACATGCCCGGCTAGTGCAAGTTACACTACGGGCACAGAAAGCCTGGTGGGTGTACAACACACAATGACAGCACCACTCCAGCTGACTACAGCAAAACACGCTGAGCCTTTGTATAGGACATCAAGTGACCAGGTCTTTCCCACAGTTAGGGAGGAAGCACCAATAAACTTATCTCTAGGTACTCCAGCACATGCAATGACAATGGCTGTTACAAAGCCTGTCACTGTGCCTCCTGTAGGTGTCACAAATGGATGGACTGATAGTGCAGCGTCTCAGGGGATCACCGATGGAGAAGTAGTGGATCTCAGCACAACCAAAACTCATAGAACTGTTGTAACAGTGGACGAATCTACTTCAGGTGTGACGACCAAAATAATAGAAGATGATGAAAAACCTGTTGATCTGACTGCAGGAAGAAGAGCTGTGTGCTGTGACATGGTTTATAAATTACCATTCGGAAGGAGCTGCACCGCACAGCAGCCTGCAACTACTCTTCCTGAGGATCGGTTTGGTTATAGAGATGACCACTATCAATATGATCGATCAGGGCCATATGGGTATAGAGGGGGTGGGGGAATTAAACCTTCCATGTCTGACACTAATCTAGCAGAAGCTGGACATTTTTTCTATAAAAGTAAGAATGCTTTTGATTATTCTGAAGGAACTGATGCAGCAGTAGATCTAACTTCAGGGAGAATTACTACAGGTCAGTATGATGTGGCCGCAGATCTTTCCTTGAAATGTCATTATGGTGTCCCTCATCTCATTTCAGGATGAAAGGTGGTCCCTTTGCCAATTTTGTTACTTTTTCTCTTCCTTTGGATGTTTTGGCAACATATTTTGGAACACATATGCACTTTCGTTTCTTCATTTTTTTAGTTTATTCTGTTCAGAGTCATCTGCATGTGCCTGCATGTTCAACATTGCTTTTATTCCGCATCTAGTTAGGCTAACCTGTGGATTTGCATGCAGTCCCACTCATTATGTTCATCAAGATGACAGGGCTTTCGAACCCAAAAGGCATCATTCATTCTGGGAACTGGACTATAACTCTGCCCTGTATTTCAGGTGAGGTAATGGATTATTCAAGCAAGACTACAGGTCCATATCCAGAAACACGACAAGTCATTTCAGGAGCTGGGATTAGTACCCCACAGTATTCCACAGCAAGAATGACACCACCTCCAGGACCCCAGTATGGTGTGGGGAGTGTTTTGAGGTCATCTAATGGTGTTGTCTATTCTTCAGTAGCAACTCCAATACCCTCCACATTTGCTATCACCACACAACCTGGTTCCATTTTCAGCACCACTGTGAGGGATTTATCCGGCATTCCTACACCTGATGCTGTGACTTCATTATCCGCCCTCCACCAGAGCCAGCCACTGCCCAGGTCATATTTTATAACAGGTGCATCCGAAACAGACATTGCAGTAACCAGTATTGATATCAATGCCACTTTGCAAACTATTACTATGGAAACTCTTACTGCTGAGACAATAGACTCTGTTCCTACCTTAACCACAGCATCTGAAGTGTTTTCTGAAGTGGTGGGAGATGAAAGCACTCTTGTAATTGTTCCTGAAGAAGATAAACAACAACAACAGCTAGACTTGGAACGTGAGCTCTTGGAACTAGAGAAAATTAAGCAACAGCGCTTTGCAGAGGAACTGGAGTGGGAGCGTCAGGAAATTCAAAGGTTCCGAGAACAAGAAAAGATCATAGTTCAAAAAAAGCTGGAGGAGCTGCAGTCCATGAAACAACACCTTCTCTATCAGCAGGAAGAAGAGCGGCAGGCCCAGTTCATGATGAGGCAGGAGACGCTAGCTCAGCAGCAGTTACAGCTTGAGCAGATTCAACAGTTGCAACAACAGCTACACCAGCAGCTAGAGGAGCAGAAGATTCGCCAGATCTACCAGTATAACTATGACCCTGCTGGGACTGCTTCTCCACAAACCACGACAGAGCAGGCAATTTTGGAAGGTCAGTACGCTGCCCCAGAAGGTGCTCAATTTTGGGCAACTGAAGACGCAACCACCACAGCTTCAGCAGTCGTGGCCATTGAAATACCACAAAGCCAAGGGTGGTACACGGTCCAGTCTGATGGTGTTACTCAGTACATTGCCCCACCTGGCATCCTGAGCACGGTTTCAGAAATTCCTCTAACAGATGTTGTTGTAAAAGAGGAAAAACCACCCAAAAAGAGAAGTTCTGGGGCGAAAGCCCGAGGACAGTATGACGAGATCGGAGAAAATGTGGCAGATGATTCTCGGTCTTTTAGAAAGATAGTAGACAGTGGTGTGCAAACTGACGACGAAGACGCCACAGACCGGAGTTACGCCAGCAGGAGACGGAGAACTAAGAAGAGTGTTGATACAAGTGTCCAAACTGATGATGAAGATCAGGATGAATGGGATATGCCCACTAGATCGAGGAGGAAAGCTCGTGGAGGCAAATACGGTGACAGCACAACAGAGGCCGACAAGACCAAGCCCCTTTCCAAAGTCTCCAGCATAGCGGTTCAAACGGTAGCAGAGATATCTGTGCAAACTGAACCAGTCGGAACCATAAGGACACCTTCGATACGGGCACGAGTGGATGCCAAGGTAGAAATAATTAAACACATTTCAGCACCCGAAAAGACTTACAAAGGGGGCAGTTTAGGATGTCAAACAGAAGCAGATTCAGACACACAAAGCCCTCAATTTCTGAGTGCCACATCTCCACCCAAAGACAAGAAACGCCCAACACCTTTAGAGATTGGTTATTCATCTCACCTCCGGGCAGATTCCACACTACAGCTGGCTCCTTCCCCACCCAAATCCCCCAAAGTCCTTTATTCACCCATCTCACCACTTTCACCAGGCAAAGCCTTAGAATCAGCCTTTGTACCTTATGAAAAACCCCTCCCTGATGAGATCAGTCCACAGAATGTACTGCACCCAGATATGGCTAAAGTTCCCCCAGCAAGTCCTAAGACAGCCAAGATGATGCAGCGTTCTATGTCTGACCCCAAGCCTCTGAGTCCAACAGCAGATGAAAGTTCCAGGGCTCCTTTTCAGTATACCGAGGGCTACACGGTAAGAGTGATTCTTTTCAGTTGGAAGACAATGGATGAGTTGATGTTGATCATGTGTTTGCAAATTTTAGGAGGCAGTAAATCGCCTGATACTTTAGACACCTAATATTAAATGTCAATAAAGACTATTGCATTAGAAATTTGCAAGAAAAAATTGCAAATTCACTTAAAAATACCAAAGAAAGATTAGGTAAGGTAAAAATACAAGTTTATTATTTTATGACAAAAAGATTGAAAGTTTTATTCTAATATCAAAAATCTCCCGTCAACTGTAGGCTGTGATTTAAATGAATATAATTAATCATTATTTTCAAACATCATGGGATAAACACTGAATATAAAAATATAAGGCGAAGTATGACCGTGGATTCAGACCATGGATACTGGAATTCTTTAGTAGTAAGAAGGTCTTGGAGACCATCTAGTTATTCACAGCCCGAATATTTTCTTTTCTTTCTTTTTTTTTTTGTCATACTTTATTTTTATTTTTTTTTAAATACATGTATTTTATTATTCTTCATTACATTATTTCACCCCCCAACCCTCCGTGGTAAGACAGAATTGATTTACAGAAAAGAATACAGAAAACACCAAAACTCCTGGTAGAGGGAAAGAATTCAAGTGGGGAGAGAGAAGCTCTCTCCATTCCTCTCCCGGTCTTTCCCTGTCTCCTCCTCTAGGCCTCTAGCCTCAGGGTATATATAGGTGTATGGGTTCCTTGGCCAGGAAACGAATGAATACAGTCCCTTCCGCCAGGGGCAAGGTGAATGAGTGTATCAATGAATGGACACAGTCCATCCATGGAATTCAGG